>OZ024859.1:32835381-32892881 GCA_964017155.1 Oasisia sp. SBJ-2009
ACACACAGACACACACAGACACACACAAACACACACAGACACACACAGACACACACAGACACACACAGACACACACAGACACACACACACACACACACACACACACACACACACACACACACACACACACACACACACACGTATTGCATAATACTGTCGTAAGTTAGCGTTTTGAAGACTGAATGCAGTACCATCTAGATAATATGGGTGTAGTTATTGCTATTATACATGTCACCCACCAACTTTGTTTCTAACAGTGGGCACAAGTACGGCATACATAGACCTAGATTAAGGTACAATATCACAGAGGAAATTCAGTGTTCAGTATTCAGTAAGTCTCAATAAATCGGTGTTTGATAAAACATGTGGTGGCCGAGTGGTTAGAGTATCGGACTCCCGAATGGGGTTCGAATCCCGGTGCTGAACCGGTGTTTCGGTAGTGAAACAGCCACCGTTTTTAAATTGGGTAGTTTAGTTCACTCCGTGTCGCGGGCTCCTTCCGACCCAATTTCGCCAGCGTTGAAGGCTAGGCAGACAAAACCGGCATACAAAGTACTACAAAGCCATGCCCCCAGTGCCCAGCAGCAACGAAGAGTGTATGACCATGGAATAGGCTCTGATCAATTAGGGGCTTAAGGCAACGTGCAGGGTGTGCTAAACATTTCTTGGTTAAGAAGAACCGCCGAAAGAAGGTAAGAAGACTAATTATAGAAACATATCAAGCGAGAACACTACTAAGAGATTAACATATATAGAACTGGAAGAAGAAGTTTGGGAAAACAGATTGGTGTGGGATGTGATCGGGAGCAGGGAAGTGAGAAGAGAGGAACTACCTTGTGGGGAGCGGTGGTCGAGCGGTAGAGCGCCGGACTGTCATTCGAGGGGACGGTGGTTCAATCCCACCTACTGCCGTTTCCAAACTTAGGCAATTTCGTTCACCCCACATTTGCCTGTGTCTTTCGGAAGAGACACTAAAAGCCGGTGGCCCCTTCTATCTGCTCTCTACGCCAGGGGAAGTAAAATATCCCACACAGGGGGTAAATGTGTAATATGTAGTGGACTCACTAATTCTAGAGAGAAGGACAACTCCTGCGTTAGGCACTTTGGGCTGTTTGGAGGTAAACCACCTAAGACCTTCATTACCTTCAAAATGTCCATTTAGTGTACAGTTCCAGCCCAAACAACGGACAAATAGGAGTAGACTTTCTCATAAACAAGAAATGGAAAGACAATATCTTGAAGATAAATAGCAGCTGCCCAAGAGTAGCAGCAATTTTTTATGTGCATAACATAGCGCTACAACTTGATAACTCAACGACTTGGATGAAACATAGTATTAACAGGAGACTTCAGTTCGCAGGTAAGGAATGCTTCCCAGAGAAATAGAGATGGTGTTCAATTAACCCTGACCCGTGAATCCAACTGGCCCAAGAGAAAAGTGAAGGAGGCCATATACATCAGACAGAGAGCCCCTACCACGAACAGAGATCAGGGATACCATCTGCCTGCCATCTATAATCAAATTATCCCGCCGAAATCTGAGACAACACACGTGACACCAGTATGTGAACAAGGCCCGTAGGTGACGGGTCAAAACGTCGTACGCATCTTCGAAGTAAGTTAATTATATTACAATAAACCATTCTTGGAGCCATGAACAACATATTCACTATTGCTTTAATACTGTTAAATAATTGTAGTAATGTGAAAATAGAGTGGATTTATTACATGTAAAAGCTGCATTAGCCATGTGCATTCAAATTGGCAAATCATTGTCGACACACGATATCGATGTACGCTGTACGTGTCCTGATTAGAACTGTATTAGTGTATAGAACCATGAGTCAATAACAGACGCAATTACTCAAATTGTCAACTGTCTGATTTATCGAAAGAAGCAACGCTTATTAATTTAAACACATAAGTTTGAATATGAATTTATATGACAATTACTCTGATTTATTCTTGTTATCAAAGTTGGTTGATGCCAGTCGCATTCCGTGCCCGCGGGCGATTAGTCTGGAATGGAGTTTTGAAATGGATGACAATCACAACTTTATCTCTACTCAAATGAGTTTGCGATTTTTTTGTAATTGTGTGCATTGATTGAAGCAATAAAATACGCAAGCGGCACCGTATTTATGCGAACAGTCGGCGTTTAATCCAACGAATACAAATGAGCCATTTGTTTGATGCACATGACGGCCTCTCATGGTCTGATACATTGTAGTACCATAAAATAACAAAATATTAATAAACGCCCTCTTTGTGGTAAGTATTTACATTTACCATATACTTACTTACGAAAGTCTCACCACTAACAGTTTGGTTGCCCTACCCACGATTATTATTTACGAATAGCATTAGCCTGGGTGCCATCTTTGCTAATAATTGTAGTGTCTGCTCTGTTGCATTTTTGCGTCACTCAAATGTATGTTTATGGATTGTTTCACATCTAAAAAAAGGCGTGTGTGTGTATGTTAGGTAGTGCGCATCTATTAGGGACAATACGGTATATATACATGCATAATATATATTAATTTTGCATCATTAAATAATTATGGCAACAGGAATAAAAGCTCAATTTTTACGGTTAGTTTTGCACATTAGACACCTAAAATGACGTTCCAACAGCATAGTCTCAAACATTGGATAAAGAACATGACTTCCATCGACTGAAATAGAATGAGCCTTCCTAAGCATTTGTTTTTCGTAGAATTTAGTGATGTCTCTCTGAGTGTCTCCAATTATTTTGGAGCTGACACGTACAACCTTCTGTAAGCTGTTCCTGTTCTTAACACTCAGGTTGAAAAACAAACAGATAAATGAAAACCAAAGAATGCTCTTGATAAAAGAGTTATAAAACAAATTTAAAATGGTTTTATCAACATAATATTTTTTTAGTTTTATAAGAAAATACAGGCGATGCTGATATTTCTTGACAATGATTCCAGTGCAGAGGTAGAACATGCAGCTGCAGGTTGGCTTCAGTCGGTGGAAGTTTCTTGAGTGGCGGAGGTTTCTTATGGCCACGCTAGAAGTGAGCACGTGTGTCATTCACTGTTGTATATTCCTTCTCTCCGTAGAGGGGTAAGAAGAATGTGTATGCTGTCTCCTGGAGCTGAGCGTGGGTCACGCCAGGCTGTCCGAGTACTTGATCGAGACCGGGTATATCTATCTATAGGAGCTTGAGCGCTGCCTTTTTTCTTTTTCCAAGGGGGTATGACACTGTATCGCAGCCTGACAGTGCGTGGATACCGAGAAGTTGACTGCACTTTCTGGGGCCTAACCGCCTAAACAGTTTTGTTGATGTCCAATACATCACAATTCCATTTTTCCATTACTTACTCCCCAGAATTAAGGGGAAGTTCTGGTAATATATATATATATATATATATATATATATATATATATATATATATATATATATATATATATATATATATATAAACAGCGAATTAAGTAAGCAGAAAAATGCAGGACTATCAAAAAGAAAGCAAGAGCAGACATAAGGATAAACAACCAAGAGATCATACGAGAAACGATCTTAACATCAAAGTGCCCTAGGAAAGTCAGACGAACGCAGAAGATAGGCCAAGATCACATTACTAGACAAGCAAGGTAGAAAAATCCACGACTAAGATAAGATCATGGAACGAATAGAGACATTCTACACCGAGCTATACAATAGAATACCATAGTCCACACTGACCCAAAAGAAGTACCAGAAATAACATCATGGGAGGTTAAAGTAGCTTGATGAGATATGAAGAAAGAATGGAACAGCAACAGGCAAATACCATATAAACATTGACACATTGAAAGCAGGAGAAGACACGTTCTACGGTGTACACTAAATGTTTATCAGAAAGACGAATATCCACAGCGTGGAAGAACGCTAACATGGTGATAATCTTCAAGAAGGGAAACAAGAAAGACCTGAAGAATTAAAGACCGTCTATGCTCTCTCACCAACAAACATCTATCCTAATATACTCATGAAAGTTCTAACGAAAAGGCTAGAGAAGACACTCGGTGAAAACAGGTCACGAGAGAAAGCTGGATTCAGAAGCGGATACTCAACGACAGACCACATCCACGTCGTAAACCAACTGAAGAAGAAATGCAGAGAATATAATATCCCACTCTGCATCGCATTCATCGACTACGAGAAAGCCTTCGACTCAATGCAAACTCAAGCAGTACTGACCTCGCTTCAAGAACATGGGATAGAAGATGTATGCATCGAACTCTTGGAGGAAATCTACACCAACAGCGCAATGACAGTCCACCTACATAAAGAAAGCATCACGATCAACATAAGAAGAGGAGTACGACTGGGAGATACCATGTCGCCCAAGCTGCTCACGGCAGCATTCGAAAGCATATTCCGACGCGGGACTTGGGAAACCAGAGGCTTGAAGATTGACGACGAATACCTTAGTCATCTTCGCATCGCAGACGACATACTCACATGCGCTAATACACCAGATGAGCTATAACAAAAGCTACAGGAATTAGCTGATGAAAGTGAAAATCAGGGTCTGAAGATGAACACGTCGAAAACAAAGGTGATGATGGAAAACGACACACAAATATATGTTAACAACACTCAGATTGAACACGTCTACCGAGCCAAATTGTTTACACCCACGGGAATCCCCAAGTCACCGCCTGGTCATCCTTCCAGTCCACGATATGTTCTGTGTGTCGGTGTACACTAATTTTCTCATTGACCAACAGTGTCTTTGGTGCGGATATTCAGGTAGGTTGGTTGTCTTTGCGTAGCGTCTGCCGCTACAGTCTGGTTCACTTCTGAATATTCTGTAGTGTCTTGACTGATCACTGCTGCCTACAATAATAAGAACAAAATACGACTCACTAGTGAATCGCTAAAGATGATTATTAGTGAAAATTGAAAATATATTGAAAGCTGTGGTTTGTTTTGAAAGCGTACACATAGGTCAACGTATATTTTTGTGACTGAATGGTTTTTTAGTTATCCGCCTGGCACCTGTTTTATAATTGAGCAATAGGGAGACCGGGCTAGTTGTAACACGGGTAAGTTATAACAGAGGGCTTGCAGAACAAAACTAGTAATGCAAATTAATCAGCAAGGCTACATTACATTCTCCAGTAGATTTGAGCATGTTACCTGTAATATTATGTGAAATCCGTCGATATGCCATCGAGATATGCCATTTTAAAGAAACAATATCATTCTCTACTTTCTCTTTATCTAAAAGATAAACGTATGTGTTCCTATAATACATGTTTTTATGTGGTATTGTTGATAGATGTGGTCATGAGCATATTGGTCTAAATCTTACATGAACCATTAATTAAACAGAATTTTAAGTGCGTTTTTGGCAACTGCGTGTTTTGCAAGCGAGACGGTGTCGGGGCAAGTTGCAAAGTTCATCTCGGGGCAAATTGTAGCATTGTTAGAACATGCCCCCTCGGTCTTTGTTTTTCTGAGTGACCTTTAAAATTACCTTTAAATTCAAAATCGAGGATGAGATCGGCGATAATATAATTTCTCATCATACGAGTGGTTGATCCAGCATAGATGTTCACTAATTAAAACAATTGCAGTTATAACATTCAGTTGAACTGTTTATTGTTAACTTGGTCTGCTATAGGTAGTAACTTGTTGGGGTCCTTGCTCAACTTCTCCTCATATACTTATATATATACACCCCACTTTACACGCACGGCATGGCATATATAATTTCGAAGGGGTGGCGCAGCTTGAACATTCATCGTTTGATGGTGATCATGTGTGATCATCATTTTAACATAACATCGATAACATCCTGGCATAGCCAGTATTTACAGGGAGACAACAGGTTTTTGTAATTTGTAAAGGTGTACTGTAGTTATACCCCACGATTGATATCGTATAATGTGTGCAGGGTGGCGGATTCTTAAATATTTATCACATGACAGTGACACTGTTTGGTTATCGCTCCATACATACTCCACCTATTGACAACTCCGTAGCATATCTCGTTGCGGGGGGCGATAGATTATTCTTTCACACAGTTTGTAAATTATTCGTAGAATGAAGAAGATGTACAGTCATTGAACATTTCTGATATTCGCAACTTTCTACAAAAAGTTGGATATACTTCCGTAATTTCACCAGTTAACAACTACACACCTTGCCTCATTTTTACGGGGAGAGATTAAGCACTATAAATATGTGACCAGGCCATTTTGTAAATAAATGAAGTAGATGTGGCTCCATTATTATATTTACACATTTTGATGACGCGCACGGTGTGACTGCGCAGTTATTAATCTTGACTTTGAATTAACGTTTGGTAATTCTACGACACGAATCGTTGTGACACGAGATGTGGGCTTTCAAATGATTTAACATTTTGGTGTATGAATGGGGCATTTAAACTCCTAACGTAAAGCATATTTGTTGCATTTGTCCTACTTGTGTCACCTGTATGAATTGCACAGCCACCAGGTCTGTACCTTGATGGCATAGCTACGTTTTTTAATTTTTTTTCTTCAAAATAACTGTTAATTAAGTCAGATCACATTTTTACATATGCGAATGTTTGCGTGAGCAGTTAAAGGTTATCATTGTAACTGAAAATGGTTATGTTATTGCATGAGTAGTTAGTATGTCGATTTGTCTCCCCCATGATGATTTTGCCAGCCATGACATCACATTCCACCGATCCTTGGATCGGGTATTTCCCGTCAGATCGCACTACCCTAGATCCTCGGAAAGCTACTGATTGAGGTTCTTGATGAATGCATACCTAATCATCAATTAATTAATTAATTAATTATAATTAATTAATTATAATTAATTAATTAAAAGTAATTAATTAATTAAAAGTAATTAATTAATTAAAGGTGCTGAAAGACCCAAATGAAACAGATGGGTTGCAGTCGGCTACCAACCGCTCAAGTAGTAGCCCCGTGAAACGTCCAGTTTCCGTTGTGCCTACGCTTTGCTCGAACAGAGTTCATGATATGGCATTCAAGATATGAGTGAATGATGTATTTTTACTAAACGACGCGAATTAAAATTTCGATTTCACTACTTAATCTTGACAGCTGTTATATTGTGCGATTGCGTTGAAGGAATATGGTCATTCAATTATTATTATTTAGTTTACGAATTTACATGTACACGTAAGTTGAAACTAATAAAACCAAAATCGTCTTGCAACGAAGGCATACCAAACAAGCCCGATGCCCACGATACAAATTCATGGTGCCATTCTGGAAAATGTATAGATTTCATTTCCCATATCTGGGAAGTCACTTCTCTCAGAATGCTGACAAGTAGTTCTATTTTATTCCTGCTGTTATCAGTCTTGTTGACGATGTGAAATGAATGTAGACATGCGTCAGTGGGCGTATGTTCCATAAACGCAGAGGTTACAAATGTGAAATAATGCACTCCATGTCTCCATGTGATTAATGATTATTTCGTGTGTGACTTCAATTACATTAGACAATAACATGCTGTTACCAATATTATAATTTATTATATTTTATATTACATTCAATGTTTATATTATATTATATTTCGGAAAGCTACTGATTGAGGTTCTTGGTGAATGCATAAGATAAAAAGTGTGTTACGCACTTCGCTCAAGCCATTCGCCGACGTTGAAGCATCCTTTTACATGTATTGTAGCCGGTCCAACGGGATGCGGTAAAACAACATTTGTCACCCGACTGTTGCGTTTCGCCTCGTCTGTAATCGATTTACCGCCCGAGAGGATCGTCTGGTGCTACGGTCAGTGGCAAAAGACATACGCGTCTAGGGCAGAAAGTATCCCTGAAGTCGAGTTCGTAGACGGTCTACCGGACCCCCGCCTGCTCGTATTTCAGGATGAACCGCTAAATCAAACACCCATTTCCCAATTATCGTATGTGAAATAGCTTGATCATAATCACCTGCCTAATTACGCTTAATGGAGTTTGGCTAGGCAAATCACTGACCCGATAATCTGCCTCGACCGGCCTTGTGGTGCATCGCATGCTGTCCTTCGATTAATTTACCATGTATATTATCAAGCAACCCTTCCACAGATCGTAGGTAGCAGAGTGCATAACTGGCATAGTGGACATGTCCTGTGGCAAAGAACAAAGGGACCACATTCTTCAAAGTGTCTAGATGCGAAGACAGGTTTGATGACACAATCCACCCAAAGCTTTGTTGTTCTGCTCTGTGGCGCAGTGTCATCTAGTGCTTGTAGAAGATCAGTCACGCATTCCCAATGATGCTTGGCAAAGACAGGCCGAAGTAGTTCTTCAACCAACATCCTGAATGCTCTGACATGCTGAGGGTATTTACTACCGTTCAGCAGTTTCAGCACCCCTCCAAATGTAACACTCAATATTTCTTCGATGCCAGAGGCAGCTATTAATGTGCCAATGCACACACAGTAGCTCATTAGGAGGTGCATTCCACCCAGTCTGAGATAAATGTTACCGAGCTGGGTCTGGTTCTCCCATTGCAACATTTATGCACAATTCTTGTAGACAACTATTTAGTAGCAATGAAACTGATGAGCAGTGCGATAAATTAATCCGCATGTTTGTGTTAGCGAAATGTACATTACTCTGTTGCCCAGGAATCGTGCCATAACTGGAAATATACTACTTGTCACAATTCCATAACCGTTTCCGTTGCGTTCTTTGCATTTCACGATTTACACTCTGATACTGTAACATTTCTTACTCCAACAACGTATAACCAAACGTTTTAGTCGTTTGTACACGTAACCTAGTTAAAAATATGTGACAATGTCCATAGTAGCCAGCCATTTTTAGGCTGCCATTTTGTTTTCCTTAATTTTTTTTCAAATCAACTATGGTGTAATCGAATTCATCATGTCTGAAAACATATAAAACAACATGTTACGCATGTGTGTATCTTTCCCGGTTGCTAAGATATGAAAATAAGTTGATGAGAATCACGCTTAAACCCGAATTTGATCATTAAAAATAAAAATCTACGTCTTAAGATTTGTTTCTCCATATATCATCATCACCTTTGTGCATGGGCCCGTGGATGGGCGAAGGATTATCGAGATAAATATTCCCTACAGTATTGCCGAATAAGCCAATCTCATATTCTACAACGGTATGCTCACTTCTAAGTAAGGTTTTGTATATCTAGTTACAATTGATTGCCAGTGGATTTGGCAGACGGATATACACATCCACCTTTATACCGGACAGAATTGTACTGAATAAATGTCAAAAACTCTAGATTTGTGTTGGCACCAGTACCTTGATATCCAGCTTGTGTACGGGTTATCGGAGAACTTATCTCGACATAACTGAGCATACCAAGATTATTCTGAAAGGGACATGTAAATACTTACGAACTCGAACACATAAACACTTGCTAGTCATGTCGATGCGCAGTTTCCCGTTATTATGTGAACTTTCTTTACAAAGTACGGTAAATTGCCAGTACGGCAGCACCGCACCGGAAACAACGGATTATTATGTAGAATAATATTACGATTGCGATATTTGCCAGTCTTTGTTCTATAGTTGATCATCTACGATTGGGACGTGACATGTTCTTCAACAACCTCGTCAAGAGACAAATATTGGTCGGTTCATACATGTATAATTATAGTTTCTCCATGATTACCATCACGACAATATTCATGTTGGTTGATACTGTCTTTGACGGCGGCCTCTACTATGGCGTGACTGGTTTAGAAGAACCAGGCGAAATCACTGCATGTCATCACATTAATTTTGATCTCGACTGTTATGTATATGGATTGTCCTAATATCATTGTATGCTGATAGTCTAACAGTTATAGTTGCTTAATAAAAAATAAACAATATGTGTAATAATTGTGCCAAGGGCACTTTAATAATGGGAAGTCCATACAAGAAAGAATTCAAGTATATGTAATGATCTTACATATTATTTTAAATCGCAAAACAGCCCTGTGTTCGTAACCGACCGACGTACAGCATTTGCATGCAACTTACTAAATTATATTACATATTATTTTAAATCGCATAACAGCCCTGTGTTCGTAGCCGCCCTTGATGCAGTATTTTTTTTATCAGTCTATATGTCACGTGTCACTGTGTCTAAAGTTAATTAATGTTTTACCTGTACAAGAGTGGTTACTATTGTATAACTGGTATAATAAGCCGAATACTGTAGTCAAATGGAAGGGTTCATTCAGTAAATCGTTTTGTGTAACACGTGGTACACGACAAGGAAGCGTTCTCTCGTCATATCTGTTTAACATTTTTATTAATCAACTTTTACTAGACTTGAATAACTGTGACGCAGGCGTCAGAATAGATGATACGCTATACAATTATACGGCTTATGCCAACGATATTACCTTATTAACCACAAATGTTCAAGCTCTATAGAATCTAATTGATGTATGTGTTGCATACAGTAAAAGGTGGATATTCAAATTCGGGGTTGAAAAATCGAAATGCATGATTGTTGGAAAGTGTTCGTTATACCAAGACCCAAAGTAGAAGCTTGGTGACAAATGTCTATGTAATGAAGAATCACAGTAACGTGTTTAATCGTGGTGGTAATAATGCCAGCCATGTCACCAACAGACTAACAAAATGCAGACAGTCATTTTATGGGCTTGATAGTGTTATACCCAGGGACCTTACTGATATTCAAGCGTATCAGTATAAATGTATATATCAACCCACGTTATCATACGGTTTAGCAGCACCGCCATCCAAATGCGCCGACTAGAATCTGTACAGGGTAGACTAATTAAACAAAGTCTTGGATTAAGTAAACTATTTCACAACACAGCCTTACTTAAAGCACTAAATATTGAAAAAGATCGTATATATTGTAAATAGAACTGTGTTATCCTTGTATAATAGAATATTTAAAGTTGAAAGTCCAGCGTGTCGACTGACGCAGCACTTATTCTCTCGTTTTATATTTTATGGTGAAACGGTACCTGGAATCCTGTTGATAGGGCTAGTCACCAACTAAATGAGCCTTTAATTCTCAAAATGTACCCGAAACTAGTGTGACAAACAATGAAGGTCTTGTTGACTCGATTAGACACCTTTTATTTACTGATAATTTTACTTGCCTTATTCAAGTGAACATCTTTTAGTTCATATGTTAACCACTGCACTCTAATATATTACGCGTCTCTTTATTTTAACTGATACTGATATACACAGTATACGCTGAGTTTTATCATGCCACTGTATGTATTGTTGCTATCTATTTTATTTTATCAGGTTTTTATTCTTCACCGTGTGTCTTTTATATGTGATTGCACATATGAATATGTATGTAATGTTTCTTTTCCGGCAACGGAGGCTGAACAAATTAATAATAATATTTAGACATCGGCAACTCGCCGCCTTCTACAACGGGTGAAACACATGTTTGGGAACATCGTCAACTCTCTGTGCTTCGTGTGCCGTTTATCGCGGTTGTTTTGTAATTTACATCGTCATTTTCCGATAAGAATGCCTACATTCGTGGATTAGCGGGTTAGTGATTGCTTAGCCATTAATCGTATTTTGCAGTTGATTAGAATACATCTCCGCCACGGCAATTGAGACACTGGTACATCATTTCGCAGATTATCGGGTCAGTGATTTGCCTAGCCAATCTCCATTAAGCGTAATTAGGCAGGTGATTATGATCAAGCTATTTCACATACGATAATTGGGAAATGGGTGTTTGATTTAGCGGTTCATCCTGAAATACGAGCAGGCGGGGATCCGGTAGACCGTTTACGAACTCGACTTCAGGCATACTTTCTGCCCTAGACGCGTATGTCTTTTGCCACTGACCGTAGCACCAGACGATCCTCTCGGGCGGTAAATCGATTACAGACGAGGCGAAACGCAACAGTCGGGTGACAAATGTTGTTTTACCGCATCCCGTTGGACCGGCTACAATACATGTAAAAGGATGCTTCAACGTCGGCGAATGGCTTGAGCGAAGTGCGTAACACACTTTTTATCTTATGCATTCATCAAGAACCTCAATCAGTAGCTTTCCGAAATATAATATAATATAAACACTGAATGTAATATAAAATATAATAAATTATAATATTGGTAACAGCATGTTATTGTCTAATGTAATTGAAGTCACACACGAAATAATCATTAATCACATGGAGACATGGAGTGCATTATTTCACATTTGTAACCTCTGCGTTTATAGAACATACGCCCACTGACGCATGTCTACATTCATTTCACATCGTCAACAAGACTGATAACAGCAGGAATAAAATAGAACTACTTGTCAGCATTCTGAGAGAAGTGGCTTCCCAGATATGGGAAATGAAATCTATACATTTTCCAGAATGGCACCATGAATTTGTAACGTGGGCATCGGGCTTGTTTGGTATGCCTTCGTTGCAAGACGATTTTGGTTTTATTAGTTTCAACGTAAGTCACATAATATATACACTCATTCGCCTCAGTGGATAATATTCTGAGTGAACACAAACTTGGGCATCAACTACACACTGTTGTTCAATCATACGTTTAGAAGTAGTTTTAGTTTCAGTCTGCTGAGGTTAAATAGTTGCCATCAGTACGATCAGTTATTTGAAATTTCGCATTCATAAGTTGCAGTATTTACAGCAAGGAAGACGTAGAACTGTTTGATGCTAACACACATGTATGTATAACACCTTGGTAAATCCATTGCTTAGAATTCTTATCTGCATGCCACTGATTGTCATCATCTAGGACACAAATTATGTTGGTAAACTATGCCGAACAGCCATACCGCTGTGGAATCATTCATAGAGCATCTTGGTTTATAAAATGAAAGACAGCTTAAAACCAGGATACTGGGATGGTAGTGGTAGTGTTGGTAGTGGTGGTCCAAAACGATTGGTGCGCTCTGAACATATGGCGTAGACTCGAGTATTGGAGCCAGGATTCACCATCGGCTGGTTCAGTCCAATTTAATGATCGTGACGTTGCCGAAGGTTTTTACTTTGCGACAGATTCTGAACAACGTACCATTAGTAATCATACATACATTGTGTCCTTGGTATATTCTGGAAGCTAGCAGCGCATATCGCGTCAACACGGTCGGTCGCAGAAGTAGAGCAAGCGCTATACCGATACCACGACAGCATCGCAACTTACGTGTACATGTAAATTCGTAAACTAAATACTAATAATTGAATGACTATGTTGCTTCAACGCAATCGCACAATATAACAGCTGTCAAGATTAAGTAGTGAAATCGAAATTTTAATTCGCGTCGTTTAGTAAAAAGACATCATTAGTAGTATAGTAGGATCCTATCGTTAGGCACTTGGCGCTGCGCGTGTAATTCCACCGGTGGAAGGTGGAAGTCACCATGTTAAAAGATAGGAAAAAAGGTCAAAGGTCAAAATATTCGCTCCGGTGGAAAATGAAGAACACAACTTCTGGGGCAAATTTGGTGGAATAGCCCCAATTCCACCCGCTCCGGTGGAAGGTCAAGGGTCACGTGTCAAGGTCAAATGTCAAGTGGCGTCTCCTGGCGGATATGTCATGCATTAGTGGCGCCATCTTACGAAAAAGTCACGAACTAGTACTGTCAAAATTCGTGCGTCTTACTTTTTAATGTGGCGCCTCCTGGCGGATAGGTCGTGCATTAGTGTCGCCCCTTACGGACAATTCACGAACTAATACTGTCCAAATTCGTGTGCCTTATTTATGAAAAGGGTCAAAATGGGGTAAGGGGTCATGTAGCTTCCCCTCGCGGATAGATGACGAATTACAAACTAGGTGAAACAACAAGTGGAGTCATGTGACGGATATGTATTCAGCTATTACCCCACAAATACGTGTGTCTTATTTTTTAAATTGCTTCTAAAAATAGTCAAGAGGTCAAGAGGCTAACCTGGCGAGCGTTTTCATTGGCTGTTGCACACGAAGAAGAGTTTTCATTGGCTGTTGGTAGGAAACGGGGTTTTGGGGCAGTTTTTTAGGAGCAATACCTTTTAACCAAATTGGGTTTTAACATTGTTTTAATGAAAAGGCTTTATGAAAAAACCGAATACGTCTTTGTCTCATGACATGGAGCGGAGAAAGGTAAACGGTTATAAATTGCTGTATTAAACTATACCAAAACATACCTTAACACAACACCCTATGGTAGACCTGTCGCCTGTTCAACTATAGGTTGATAGGCAACCAGCAGTAAATAAAAACAATGTAATACATTGTATCTGTCACGTAGTGGCGGTACGTTCACAGGTCTGAACACGTTTATTCATATGGCGGGTCTCACTACATGTCCAGTATGTAGCACACACACAGGTCACCTTCTGCACGTAGGCAACTTACTTATTTCGTGCAATGCGCATGCGTGTCGTCCAGTGTAAAGGTCACATAGCATTTCATCCAATATAAAATTGTAACTCACGCGTCGCTACTATGTCCAGTATGTAGGACAAACCGGTCACGTCCTGCACGTAGGCAACATACATATGTCGTGCAATGCGCATGCGTATTGTCCAGTATGCAGGTCACATAGCATTTCTTCCAACAATACAAAATTGTAGCTCACGCGTCGCCACCATGTTCAGTATGGAGCACACACCGATCACGTTCTGCACGTAGGCAACTTACATTTGTCGTTGTGCAACCAATAAACACGACGGTATGACAGTTTTATGTCATGCGCAAACCATAACTTCCGTTAAAATGACGCTTCCTACCATGTGCAAAACACAACTTCCGTCAAAATGTCGGGTCACATCAGGACCATAACACAATTTCTTGCAAAATTACACATTCAATCATAGTGATAACGTTAAAAACTAGTGCCATTTAAAATTTCCACGCAATAATCCTGCCAACTTTTCTTATTTCACTGAGCCAGTGTACTCACCTCGTTCCATTTCGTAACGTTTCACCGTTTCATTGCGTTACACAGGTGGTGTTTCACAAATTCAACTAAGTTATTCTTGTAACTCGTAGTAAAATAGTATATTTTCTATTCTACGCCATAACGTTGTCATGTTTTTCATATTTTACTAACTCCATGTGCCAACTTTGTACCATTTCACAACCTTTTCAGCGTTTCACCGTCATCACTTTGTCAATTTTACGTGTTTTTAGTGTTTACATGCCATAACTTTGTCAAGTTTTTCATATTTTGCCAACTCCATGATAACAACATAACGTAACATAAAGCAATATAATAAAATAAAATAACATAAAATAATATAACACAACATAATAAAATAAAATAACATAACATAAATAATTGTGATATAATATAACATAATGTAACATAAAGCAACACAATAAAATTACATAATATAAAATAATATATCACAACGTAATAAAATAAAATAATATAACATAACATAAAGCAACATAATGAAATAAAATAAGATAGTAAAATTTAAAGTAAAATAAAATAACATGAACATAACAAAACATAAAATGAAATAAGACGAAATAAAATAAAGTAATATAACATAACAGAACATAACATAATGTAATATATATATAATAAAGAAACATAATAAAATAAAATAACATAAAATATAGAACATAACATACAACATGATAATAAAATAAAATTATTTATATCTATTTATTTTATATCTATTATTTTATGTTATTTTATTTCATTATGTTGTTTAGTTTTATGTTATGTTGTTGTATTATGTTCTGTTCTGTTAATTTTATTTTATTATGTTGCTTTATGTTACGTTATATTATTTTATTTTGTTATTATATTATGATATATTATTTTATTATGTTGCTTTATGTTACGTTATGTTGTTGTATTATATTATGTTAAGTTATTTTCTGTTGTTATATTATTTTACTTTATTTTATTTCGCCTTATTTCATTTTATGTTGTGTTATATTACTTTATGTTATTTAATTTGATTATGTTGCTTTATGTTAAGTTATGTTATGTTACATCATATTATGTTATGTTCTGTTCTGTTACTTATTTTATTTTATTATGTTGCTTTATGTTATGTTCTATTATTTTATGTTATTTTATTTTATTATGTTGCTTTTCATTATGTCTATCATTTTATGTTATTTTATTTTATTATGTTGCTTTATGTTATGTTATATTACATTATGTTATGTTATATTACTTTATTTTATTCCGCCTTAATTCATTTTATGTATAGTTATATTTATTTATTTCAGTTCATATTATTTTATTTTACTTTATTTTTTATTATGTCATTTTATTTTATTATGTTGCTTTATGTTATGTTATTTTATTTTAGTTTATTATTATGTTGTGTTATATTATGTTATATATTATTTTATTTTAATATGTTGCTTTATGTTATGTTGTATTATTTTATTTTATTATGTTGTGTTATATTATTGTATGTCATTTTATTTTATTATATTGCTTGATGTTGTTATATCATTTTATTTTATTATGGTGTGTTATATTATTTTATTTCATTATGTCGCTTTATGTTGTTAAATTAATTTAATTTATTATGTTGTGTTATATTATGTTATATTATTATATTTTATTATGTTGCTTTATGTTGTTATATTATTTTATTTTATTATGGTGTGTTATATTATTTTATGTTATTTTCTTTTATTATGTTGCTTTATGTTGTTATATTATTTTATTATGTTGTTTTATATTATGTTATGTTATTTAATTTTATTATGTTGTGTTATATTATGTTATAGTATTTTATTTTATTATGTTGCTTTATGTTATGTTATATTATTTAATTTTATTATGTTGTGTTATATTATTTAATTTTATTATGTTGTGTTATATTATGTTACATAATTTTTATTTTATTATGTTGCTTTATGTTATGTTAAATTATTTTATTTTATTATGGTGTGTTATACTATTTTATGTTATTTTATTTTTATTGTGTTGCTTTATGTTATGTTATATTGTTTTGTTTTGTAAACATAACTTGACTTGACAAAGTTATCCCATGTAAACACTAAAACTACGTCAAAGTGACAAAGTCATAGCGGTGAAACGCTGAAAAGTTGTGAAATGGTACAAAGTTGGCACGCCGACTTAGTAAAATATGAAAACTCGACAAGTTTATCACGTCGAAACAGAAAAATATTCTATTTTACTACAAGTTACAAGAATAACTTAGTTAAATTTGTGAAAACACCACCTGTCTAACGCAATGTACGGTGAAACGTTACGAAACGGAACGAGGTTAGCACACCTATTAAGTAAAATACGAAAAAACTTGACAAAGTTATAGCATGTAAAAACTAAAACTACGTGAAATTGACAAAGTCATCGCTGTGAAACACTGAAAAGTTGTGAAATGGTTCAAAGTTGACACGCCGACTTAGTAAAATGTTTCGTATTTTGTTTTAAAAACATATCGTGTTTGTAAACTTTAGTTTTGTTTTATAAACATAACTTGTTTTTGTTTTATCAACATAACGTGTTTGTAAACTTTCTGTTTTGTATTTTGTTTTGTACACATAGCGTGTTTGTAAACTTTAGTTTTGTTTTGTAAACATAACTTGTCTGTATTTTTTTTTCTTTTATAAATATAACGTGTTTATAAACATTTTGTTTTGTGTTGTTTTGTAAATATAACTTGTCTGTAAATTTGTTTTGTAAACATAACGTGCTTGTAAACATTTGTTTTGTAAACATAACTTGTCTGTAAACTTTTTATTTTGTTTTGTTTTGTAAACATAACGTGTTTGTAAAACTTTTATTTTGTAAACATTGGTTTGTTTTGTAAACATAACTTGTCTGTACATTTTTTGTTTTGTTTTGTTTTGTAAACATAACGTGTTTGTAAACTTTTTATTTTGTATTTTGTTTTGTAAACATAACGTGATTGTAAAACTTTTGTTTTGTAAACATAACGTGTTTGTACACTTTAGTTTTGTTTTGTAAACATAATTTGTTTGTAATTTTTGTTTTGTTTTATAAATATAACGTGTTTGTAAACTTTTTTGTGTTGTGTTGTTTTGTTCTGTAAACATAACTTGTCTGTAAACTTTTTATTTTGTTTTTGTTTTGTAAACATAACGTGTTTGTAAAAGTTTTGTTTTGTAAACATTTGTTTGTTTTGTAAACATAACTTGTATGTAAACTTTTTTGTTTTATAAGCATAACCTGTTTGTAAACTTTCTGTTTTGTATTTTGTTTTGTAAACATAACGTGTCTGTAATTTTTTGTTTGTTTTATCAATATAACGTGTTTGTAAACTTTCTGTTTTGTATTGTTTTGTTTTGTAAACATAACGTGCTTGTAAACTTTTGTTTTGTTTTGTAAACATAACTTCTCTCAACATTTTTGTTTTGTAAACATAACTTGTGTGTAAACGTTTTGTTTTATAAACATAACGTGTTTGTAAACTTTCTGTTTTATATTTTATTTTGTAAAATTATTTTATTATGTTGCTTTATGTTATGTTATTTTATCTTATTATGTTGTGTTATATTATTTTGTGTTATTTAATTATATTATGTTGCTTTAGTTTACTTTATTTTGTTATATTATATTAAGTTATGTTCTGTTGCTATATTATTTTACTTTATTTTGTTTCGTCTTATTTCATTTTATGTTGTGTTATATTACTTTATGTTATTTAATATTATTATGTTGCCTTATTTTAAGTTATGTTATGTTACATCATATTATGTTATGTTATGTTCTGTTCTTTTACATATTTTATTTTATTTTATTATCATGCTGTATGTTATGTTCTATATTTTATGTTATTTTATTTTATTATGTTTCTTTATGTTATATTACATTATGTTATGTTCTGTTATGTTATATTACTTTATTTTATTTCGTCTTATTTCATTTTATGTTTTGTTATGTTAATTTATTTTTGTTCATGTTATTTTATTTTACTTTAAATTTTACTATCTTATTTTATTTTATTATGTTGCTTTATGTTATGTTATATTATTTTATTTTATTACGTTGTGATATATTATTTTATATTATGTAATTTTATTATGTTGCTTTATGTTGCATTATGTTATATTATATCACAATTATTTATGTTGTTATTTTATTTTATTATGTTGTGTTATATTATTTTATGTTATTTTATTTGATTATATTGCTTTATGTTACGTTATGTTGTTATCATGGAGTTGGCAAAATATGAAAAACTTGACAAAGTTATGGCATGTAAACACTAAAAACACGTAAAATTGACAAAGTGATGGCGGTGAAACGCTGAAAAGGTTGTGAAATGGTACAAAGTTGGCACACCGAGTTAGTAAAGTATGAAAAACATGACAAAGTTATGGCGTAGAATAGAAAATATACTATTTTACTACGAGTTACAAGAATAACTTTACGAAATGGAACGTTACGAAATGGAACGAGGTGAGTACACTGGCTCAGTGAAATAAGAAAAGTTGGCAGGGTTATTGCGTGAAAATTTTAAATGGCACTAGTTTTTAACGTTATCACTATGATTGAATGTGTAATTTTGCAAGAAATTGTGTTAAGGTCCTGATGTGACCCGACATTTTGAAGGAAGTTGTGTTTTGCACATGGTAGGAAGCGTCATTTTAACGGAAGTTATGGTTTGCGCATGACATAAAACTGTCCTACCGTCATGTTTATTGGTTGCACAACGACAAATGTAAGTTGCCTACGTGCAGAACGTGATCGGTGTGTGCTCCATACTGGACATGGTGGCGACGCGTGAGCTACAATTTTGTATTGTTGGAAGAAATGCTATGTGACCTGCATACTGGACAATACGCATGCGCATTGCACGACATATGTATGTTGCCTACGTGCAGGACGTGACCGGTTTGTCCTACATACTGGACATAGTAGCGACGCGTGAGTTACAATTTTATATTGGATGAAATGCTATGTGACCTTTACACTGGACGACACGCATGCGCATTGCACGAAATAAGTAAGTTGCTTACGTGCAGAAGGTGACCTGTGTGTGTGATACATACTGGACATATAGTGAGACCCGCCATATGAATAAACGTGTTCAGACCTGTGAACGTACCGCCACTACGTGACAGATACAATGTATTACATTGTTTTTATTTACTGCTGGTTGCCTATCAACCTATAGTTGAACAGGCGACAGGTCTACCATAGGGTGTTGTGTTAAGGTATGTTTTGGTATAGTTTAATACAGCAATTTATAACCGTTTACCTTTCTCCGCTCCATGTCATGAGACAAAGACGTATTCGGTTTTTTCATAAAGCCTTTTCATTAAAACAATGTTAAAACCCAATTTGGTTAAAAGGTATTGCTTCTAAAAAACTGCCCCAAAAACCCGTTTCCTACCTTCTCCGCAACAGCCAATGAAAATTCTTCTTCGTGTGCAACAGCCAATGAAAACGCTCGCCAGGTTAGCCTCTTGACCTCTTGACTATTTTTAGAAGCAATTTAAAAAATAAGACACACGTATTTGTGGGGTAATAGCTGAATACATATCCGTCACATGACTTCACTTGTTGTTTCACCTAGTTTGTAATTCGTCATCTATCCGCGAGGGGAAGCTACATGACCCCTTACGCCATTTTGACCCTTTTCATAAATAAGGCACACGAATTTGGACAGTATGAGTTCGTGAATTGTCCGTAAGGGGACGACACTAATGCACGACCTATCCGCCAGGAGGCGCCACTTTAAAAAATAAGACGCACGAATTTTGACAATACTAGTTCGTGACTTGTCCGTAAGAGGGCGCCACTAGTGCATGATAGATATATATATATATATATATATATCCGCCAGGAGACGCCACTTGACATTTTACCTTGACACGTGACCCTTGACCTTCCACCGGAGCGGGTGGAATTGGGGCTATTCCACCAAATTTTCCCAAGAAGTTGTGTTCATCATTTTCCACCGGAGCGAATATTTTGACCTTTGACCTTTTTTCCTATCTTTTAACATGGTGACTTCCACCTTCCACCGGTGGAATTACACCGCGCCGCGCCAAGTGCCTAACGATAGGATCCTACTATACTACTATCATTCACTCATCTCTTGAATGCCATATCATGAACTCTGTTCGAGCACTGCGTAGGCACAACGGAAACTGGACGTTTCACGGGGCTACTACTTAAGCGGTTGGTAGCCGACTGCAACCCATCTGTTTTATTTGGGTCTTTCAGCACCTTTAAATAATTAATTACTTTTAATTAATTAATTACTTTTAATTGATTGAGTACTTTTTAATTAATTAATTTATTAAAATTAATTAATTATAATTAATTAATTAATTAATTGATGATTAGGTATGCATTCATCAAGAAACTCAATCAGTAGCTTTTCGAGGATCTAGGGTAGTGCGATTTGACGGGAAATACCCGATCCAAGGATCGGTGGAATGTGACGTCATGGCTGGCAAAATCATCATGGGGGAGACAAATCGACATACTAACTAATGGTTTCATAATTTAAACGGTTTTGCTAATTAAATGAGGTATTTAGAGGGTGAATTTCTACGCAAAATCTACTCAATTATATACTAGTATGTCATGGTTTATGATTTATTATTATTGTCAAGTAACAAACTGCTTATATAGCCTGAATTATATATATATATATATATATATATATATATATATATATATATATATATATTTTATTGTCAAGTAATAAACTGCTTATACAGCCTGAATTATATATATATATATATATATATATATATATATATATATATATATAATTCAGGCTATATAAGCAGTTTGTTACTTGACAATAATAATAAATTATCAACCATGGCGTACTAGTATATAATTGAGTAGATTATATATATATATATATATATATATATATATATATATATAGATATATATATATATATATATATATATTCTCCTAAAGGCAGCTTATGTCGACCGATTATGCATATAGGACCGGCTTATGTAGACCGATGTTTTAAGTAGACCAAAACTGGTCTACATAAAGATTCGACGTGTTAGTTCACAACTAACACAATTGAATTGATCAGTACCATTGCTTGTGCACACAGTTCATATGACAGTGAAGTACTGTGCGTAATTAATTTTTAAATGAACAACATCTTAAGTGATTTTGAGCATGTTTTCTCCAGCGCCGTGTGTATTTTTGAGTATATTGTGTGCCGGGTTATGTGTACCGGGTCCAAGTTCTCATAAATCTATATTTATGGTATATACCGAACGAAGGGTTGGAGTTTCGTGTTCAGTGTATGATATGCTTCATACTGATGCAAAAGGCTATATTATTATGTGTAAATTAGCAAAACTCACATTTTGTCTTTGTTGCGAACCGATAGATCCCTCGAATATTGGCTTTGCCGTTGGTACTCGGCAACTCATTTTACAGCATCCACTAAATTGTTAAATACAATGTACAAACATGTACCATCAAATACTAGACTCGGCGATCTACCGCAAAAAAGGCTATATAAATATATGCAGCTTCCGGCGTTGCTCCGGTCTACATAAATCGGCATCTATGCATACGAGGTTTTTGTGTAGACCGATTTGTTTGCATATACCTTATTTATTGAAATATTTTGATGAACGTTCATTATGTGTTAGCATTAGTATTAGAAACAATGTTCCAGTTTTACATCTTTGGAAAATGTATTAAATAAAATAGTATGCCTGGTGTACATAAGCCGGACCTCTAGGCACTGGTCGACATAAGCTGCCTTTAGGCTTATATATATATATATTGAGAGAGAGAGAAAGCTGGGGAGAGAGATTGCACCAATTGTGTAGTTTTCTATACTATTAATATTATTAAAATTGTCACCAATGCGATAACATGTATGTTATTATTTACCCCGTAGGGTGGTAGAACTTGTCTCATATCGGCGTACATTGTAACACTTTAGGGCACTTTTTATAACTGATTATACCAAAAATATATAATATGCCGAACAATTAATTATGACGTAATTATTTGCGGGAGATATGAGGCGTGAAATTTTTTCGCTCGGTTAAGAAACCCACCCGCAATCTTTAAATATGTTGTTTTATCAACTAGTACTGCATCATAAGTTAATTGTTTAGTACATACGTTCACGTATGCATGCTGCTTTTCCGTTCTGCTGGCATCAACGTCTTCATAAGTAGCTTGTTGCGTGGACTGGACTGTAGTTTCACCTGACGTATGAATGGCTGCGTAGGTTCCTTTGGGAAAACACCAAAATGCATACAAATAACGTTGCCAATAGGGGAATAAACCGTCTGACATATTCTATGTGGAAATTAGATAATTAGTAAATATACAGCGTATTTAAACAAAAACTGTATAACATTATTTTTTGTTGTGTAGGTGTGATCGTAGATAATATTGGTGTTAATATGATGCACACATGCACGCGGGATGATTACTCACTTATTTCAACTATGTTGTACATGTATATTACTGCACTTGAAGCATGTCTTCATAGTCATAATCAGTTGACTAACCTTGCTGCGGCAAATCATCTCTAGTGTGACCATCCGTGAGGAATTCATACGTAGTGTTGCCTCCGTTGAATTCAGTACTCGTTACAGCTTCGTTTTGTCCATGTCTCTGTGTGTACTCCGTTCTAAAGTCACTAAAAAGTAGAATAAAGCACCTTTTGCATGGAAGCATCATAATATCTAGTAACAAGTTGGTATTAATTCTAGTTGTTCAGTAAACAAATTAAGTATGCATGCGTGTTATTTCATTTGATTAATAATAAAACGTACACATAATATTTACAAGCAATAATGTAATACACAGCATGCAACCTAACATTTTCATCATCATTGTACAGCCATAGTGACCTGTGGTTGGGCGAAGGCCTCAGCATGCTACTTCCACATCTGCCTATCTGGCGCTATCTTCTGCCAGATGGTACCCTTCTAGTAGTTGTATAGTTCATCGCTCCACAGTCTCGACGTCCTTCCTTTCCAGGTGGTGATACGCAGTGTCCATCAGTTATCTGCTGATGTGCAGTCCAGGTCCAATTCCATCTTCTGACTGGTTTGATCAAGTTTGTGCCCTTTGTCTATTCTCTTAAATGCTTGTTTTTCTGTACCGGTATCTGATATTTAACATACTCCTTTCTATCTTTGTTTGCGCGGCTGCGAGCTCGTTATTTGCTTAAGTGGTGAGTGCCCATGTTTCCGTGCCGTATGTCATTGCTGGAAGTATGCATGAGTTGTAGACTTGTCTCTTCAAGCATGTTCCAGTGTTACACTTGAATATGTCGTGGTGCTTGGCGAACGCTGTACATCCGGCCGTGATTTTTCTTTGAAACTCCTTGTCTTGTTTTTTTCTCTGGTGCTGTATCTCTGTCGCAAGTAGATGTAGCATTCAACGTTCTCAATCTGAGTGTTTTTGACATACATTAGTTTGTCGTTTTCCATCATCACCTTTGTCTTCGACTTGTTCATCTTCAGACCCTGGTTTTCAATTTCATCAGCTAATTCCTGTAGCATTTGTTGTAGTTCATTTGATGTATTAGCGCATATGAGTATGTCGTCGGCGAAGCGATGATGACTAAGATATTCACCTGTGGTTTCCCAAGTCAGTCGTCCGAATAGACGTTCGAGCGACTTGGCCGATATGGCATCTCCCTATCGTACTCCGCTCCTTGTGTTGATCTTGGTGGTACTTTCTTTGTGTACGACTGTCATGGAGCTGTTGGTCTAGATTTCCTTGAGGGTTTCGATGTACACATCTTCTATCCCCTGTTCTTGAAGCGAGGTCAGTACTGCTTGAGTTGGCACTGAGTCGAAGGCTTTCTCGTGGTTGACAATGCACCTTTCCTTCAGTTGGATTACGACATGGATGTGGTCTGTCGTTGAGTATCTGCCTCTGAACCCAGCTTGCTCTCTTGGATGGTGTACGTCAAGTGTCTTCTCTGGCCTTTTCTTTTGTACTTTCGTGAGTACTTTATATATATTTGATAGTAGGCTTATCGGTCTGTAATGCGCCAGGTCTTTCTTATTTCCCTTCTTTATATCATCACCATTTTAGCATTCTTCCACGCTGTGGGCATTCGTCTTTCTGATAAGCATTTAGTATACAGCTTAGCAAGTGCCTTTGAGATGGTGTCTTCTCCAGTTTTCAATGTCTCGATGTTTATATGGTGGTTATTTGTTGCTGTTCCTTTCTTCATATCTCGTAGTGCTGCTTCCATCTCCCATGATGTTATCTCAGGTATACTCTATAGTATAACAGTTGGAGTGCACGTTATATAACACAGGATAACCATACCAGCAAACACTTAACATAAAGCAAAGGCGGGTCTGGGAAATATGCACGTGCCCCCTCGATCTTAAGAATGTAGGCTGTGTAATGCCTTCGTTTTTGGGGAATGCGCTCCATTGACATTGTGACATTGTGATGCGACACCTACATGCTGCGTCGGTGGCAAACAAATTTGACAACCCACACACCCAACCATCCACCCACCCATCCCCCGCCTTTTTGATGCCACCTGAGATGCCGGGACAGCGGATAAGTTGAAGTTAGTGCGGCGCAGCGGCGGACATTTTTAAACAGAACGCCAAATTTAAGTAAACAGACGTGGGGTTGGCAATAGCCTTCAACACTACCATATTTGTATCGTCTTTCGATATATACATGAGGTCATAAACGCGTTAGTTTCGCTCTCATGTATCAGTGAATGGATACCGTATCGATATCATCGGGTTCCGACGATCAGTCAGAAATATAGCGACTCTTGAATAATAAACTTAGTGTCTATTGGCTTGTTCTGTGTTGCCATTTTTTTTTTAGTTTTTTTTTGATAAAACACACGCATACCCACGAATTGTAGAAGATTACTAACCTCATTTCACGAACACCATCTGAAACAGATGTATACAAAATATTTAAATGAAATAAAATCACGTGTTGCTTGAATTCAAATTATATTACATGCAGCTATTTATTTCCATGTCCACCAAACCTACAACATCACAAACATAATTTATTTAGAAATACCCAATGTTATGCTATGTAACTCCCTTCTATCAAATATGCATATTTGTCCAACGCTTTTGCGATACCGAGATGTGATGTCATCCTTGTCTGCTCGAATCACAAATAATATAGTTTTCCATATAGTCTGAGCATATTTACAAGGTTGGCCTTTGTGTGGAAACGGGCGTCAGAATGAGTTATTGCGCAATATTCCGATATAATTACTAGTCACCATAGAGGAATATATAATTATTTATGGCTCCTCATGAAAAATGTTTTATTAAAAAATGGCAAACAAGTGCGATATCGTCGGCACTTTCGCTGTGGTTCGCAAAATTATGTCCCGTTTTTTAGTAATTGCATTGAACACAGCCCACGAGAGAAAATATACACCAGTAAATACAAATATAGCAAACAGATACTGAATTCTTTACTTATTAGCGACAATACTAAAATTATCGTAATTGTGTGGTCCGTATAATGTATCCAAATAACCCATAATTACATGTCATATATATATATATATATATATATATATATATATATATATATATATATATATATATATATATATGTATGTGTGTGTGTGTGTGTGTGTGTGTGTGTGTGCGTGCGTGCGTGCGTGCGTGCGTGCGTGCGTGCGTGCGTGCGTGCGTGCGTGCGTGCGTGCGTGCGTGCGTGCGTGTGTGTGCATATTGTATTTAGGCATACGACGTCGGAATATGCCTACACAATTATATTATAATTTATGTCATGAATAAATAATCACTAACTAATTAACTAGTGCGTTATTGTATAAATATATTAAGTGTATAAATTATTTGGTAAAATGTTTAGAAATATGTCTGAAAATCGTCGTTTACATTGTTACGCTTAATAAAATAAATATTTTAGTTACATTATGAATTAAACGTATTCTTTTTTAAACTGTATACAGTACATGTGCCCACACGAGATAATCTACACCAGTAAACATACACATGTTCACTGGTATAGATTGTCTCCTGTGGGCTATATTTGAAACAATTACTCCGAAATGGGGCGAAAGTTTACGAAACGTAGCGAACGTGCCGAAACCGTTGCACTTGTTTATTTTACTTTTTCAACAAAATTGGATTTGTGTGGCACCATAACGTAATTGTCATATGATAATAATAACAATAGTTTAATTTCATTCTGGGAAATCATAGAGATTGAAATGGGTATATAAAACATGCAAAGTATATTTGTTAAAAATAGACTGAAATTATATATAATTTAAGACATTAGCATAGATATACAATATGTATCTATAAAACTAATTAAAATATTTTAAGAATTAAAACAACGGGAATATTTTCTGTGATTATTTGACTAAGCTTATTAAAAATAATAAATAGTTTAAAACATTAAAATAAATAGATCTAAAAACGAAATTAAAGCATTACAGTAATTTACACATATCCATATCAGCATGCACGTAATTTTTTAAGAGTCCCTGTGAGTTCTAATGATTGAACAGTCACCAGTTAATGAAACAGTTCTTGGTCATGTTGGTCTTTACTCTGGATCACGGGCGTCGATCGGTGGGGACGGGGGGGACGCGTCCCCCCCCCACTTTTCAGGGTGGGGGGACAGCATAGGAATTGTCCCCCCACTTTAAAGTTCAGAAAAATTGCGAGGCATATAGTCTGACTCAACACTCCTCTCTCTTAAAAGCTGATACATAGGACTAGCTAGACAATAAACTCGCGATATGAAGTTCAGCAAAGTTATTTATCGCAAATTAACACGAGGCAAACATATTTCATTTTGAGACGTGTTTTGCTGTTAGTGCGCCATAATCCGTGGTAGTTATTTAAACAAACGTAATATTTTAATGTATTTAACGAAATATTAGACAACTCTTTAAAGTAGTCATCACAGGAGAGTTATCAAACAGCCGGTGACATTTATGCTTTGTTATTTAGCTGCACACTGATGATTTTTAATTTGTCGCGCATACGCAGAAAAGCTAATCGGAAAGTTTATAACTACCGGAAAAATGTAAGCCGCTGCCGGGTTCTATCAACCTTGTGTTGATATTATTAATAGGCTCTAGCAATCAAATACATTTTAAATGATGAAATTTGTGTTGCACTTTCGCCCCTCGCCTGCTTGATGCTTATCGCCTACGGCAGAAGCGGCGGATTCTTGCACTTTGTGTAACTTATTCCCATTTGAGTGACGATAAATTTCTTTGCCAAAATGTTGGATTGGGAAGTTCAACACAGGCACAGCATGGGCGTCGATCAGTGGGGGACGAGGGGGACGCTGACCACCCCACGGCTTGAGGGGGTCAGCATAGAAAATGTCCTCATACTTTTTCAGTTCATAAAACAAATTTATAGGCATATATAGCGAGACTGATCAGTCCCCTCTGTTAAAAACTCTACACCGATCTAGTAGTAACATTAATAATAAGACATAAACTTCCCATTACCTAGTGGAAAATCACTAGATAAATTGCTTGGTTGGCCAGCAACTTGATCTTAGTCCAGTAAATTGTCATCACGCCGGGCTCTGTCATTTTGCACCCTTGTGTTGATATATTAATGGTATTAGCCATCAAGCACATTAAAGATAATTATTTTTTGCTTGCCCTGTCACCCCTCGGATTGTAGCCTGGTCGCCCTGGTCGATATTTATATCGCCTACATTTATGCACTTTGTGAAATTTGATCTCATTTTAGTGATGACAAATTTCTTTGCCAAAAGGTGGGATTTGGAAGTCCTATACAGGCACCCCTGTAAGCTCTGCATCTTGTCACTCTATGAAGCAGACAAGCAGTGTTGGATCCAAAGTCTACCCCCTAAATGTTCAGTGATTGCGGTGGGCCATGGCCCCTCTTCAAATATATGTTGCCAACATAACTATTATAAATAACATAACATAAAGGCTTTTTTAGTTTATTTAGAATTAGCACCAGACCAACAATGAATTATGTTTTATATTTACAAAAAATAGTTACGTGTATTTCAGGTCGTATATATATATATATATATATATATATATATATATATAATGCATGTCATAAATATACATATATATATATATATATATATATATATATATATATATATATATATATATATATATATATATATATACATATACATACACTTATATATATATACATACAGTCACACACACACACACATATATATATATATATATATATATATATATATATATATATATATATATATATATATTATGGATACATATGTGTATATAAATTGATCCCCCGTCCCCCCCCCACTTTTAAAACCGGATCGACGCCCCTGCTCTGGGTAACGAATATCGGGCACGGCATCGTGTATTATGTGTTGTAGTCCTTTTTTGGTAGTAGTTTGTGCTGCGGCTGTTCGATTTGTGTAAAGAAATGTTCACATAACTGCGCACGTATCTCTTTCAGAGAAGTCAGCTGTGCATTCGCTAATGCTTCGATATAGGGAGTGTTCGGGTATATGATGTTCATAGCTACGGAAGCCCGTTGGTGCCACGGTAAAAATAATCGGCCGCAAGATAATTAAATGGCGGCCGCCAGATAATTAAGTGGCGGCCGCCAGATAGTTAAGGAGCGGCCGTCAGATAATTAAGTAGCGGTGGTCACAAAAATATATATTCACCGTGGCACCAACGGGCTTCCGTACATAGCACATCTTTGTACTCGCTTCATATAACTTTGGAGACCTAATGTGAGGTCGACCATGTTGGACATGCGTATTCTAGAGTAGGCCGGACCACCGTTATATATACCACCAGAAGGTCTTCAACGGGAGTGCCTGATCGTTTGAGTTGTGGCAGTAGAAACAGCCTCTTGCCTGCTTTTTGTGTTATTTCATCAACGTGTACGTCCCATGTCAGGTTGCTGGTGATGGTAATGCCATGTATCTTCGCCTCGGTTACTCGCTGAATGTCTGTTCCGTCGATACGTATGGTTGGGAAGTTTTTCCTTGTTTTAGAGAAATCAATAACAAGCTCTGTTGTCTTCCTTTTTTGTGCGTTCCTCTATGATAACTATTTTTTGCATGGCAAAAACAATTCATTCTGACGGTCGTTTTAGCCCAAACCTAACCTTGTAGACATGTTTATAGAAAGTTATGCTCATGTGCGAGCTATGTCAACAATGAAGTCACCTTTCTGCAGTAATTAATATATATACACGGGCGTAAAATTAAATATGTACCACAAACGTATTTTATTCTGTGTTTTTGATATTATCAAATGCTTTGTGCAATGTTAAACTTTGTGTACACATGGAAGACAGGTGTTAGCTATGTCTTGTTTTTATTTCCTTTACCTCTGAACATTTAAACTATTTATGAGTTATGTTGTCATTGCTATAACCCATACAATCATTGTAGATAATGTCATCCATTAATATTCCTCAGTGTCACACCATACTTTCTGATCGAACTCAGTGTAAGCGTATGAATGTAAACGTTATTTACACATTTTATTAAGCAAGACATTACTTTTCCGTTAACAAAAAAAGCATATAGCCAAATATACAGGCAAGAAAATGTCCCCAAGTGTCATCTTAAACCGACATTACAATAACGACCTGCACCGGAGAGAACAAACTACACAGTAAGAGAAATTACGCTAGTTCCAAAAGACATATGTTGTAAGGAATAACCGATTTTATATTAACAACATTTTATATTGTGTATAACTTTAATAATGGGGGCTAATTTTGTAATAAACAGACGGAGGCATTTTGTGATAAAAAACCGCCCATTTTATAATGACTTCAAGGATCTCCATTATCAGATGCAATAATAGGATGAAAGTCTTTATAATGAAGACAATGAAGATGACGAAGTTGAAAATGATGGCACATATTAAATGGAATGGTAATAATGGTCGACGACTGTGATGATAATACAGATCATTGAATTATTATGATGGCAAAGTAGTAACGAAGTAACGACGAAGATGAGCTGAAGAAGACAATGAAGACAGCTGTAATAAGAAGATGATTACTGAATGAAGTTGATGATGGCTATGACAGAGATTTATATGAAGATGATGGATGGATAGTATTTTGAAACTGGTGGTGGTGGTGAAGATGATCATGAAGATGAAGACGGAAGTGAAGACAACGACGATTGTAATGGTGGTGAAGGTGATTCTACTAATGGTGATGTTGGATATGACAACTACAATGTAGGCGTTGACGATTATGATAAAGACGAATATAATGCTAAGGGTTAAAAATTATGAAAACGTGGTTGTTGAAAACTATGAAGATGATGATTATGTTGACGATATGATCAAGGATTATGACGATGATGTTGATGATGAAAATAAAATAGTTTCAAATGATGGAGATGATTATGATGATGATATAGATGATTACGATTATAATTTCGGTGATGATAGTGGTAGTGGTGGTGATGATACTGATTGTGAGTACACCGTGTATTCCCATAATGTGCATATAATAAAATATACGAAAATGGGTCGAGTTCATTACACAATAGATGTATTGGTTTATTGGATAACGAGCGTCCTGATATTAAACAACTGTTGCTTTATATAATTTAATTGCTTTACAAAATGGATCGGTATTATAAATACATTACAACTTACAACGCGATAGAAATATTCGAATGTAAGACTAACATATTTCTAGTGAATACTAAAGATAATTAAATAATTTAAGAAGTAAGTAGCGTACCGTTTTTAGTCGATTGTCGTCTTCGACGCATACACACAACGCCGATGATGAGGCCGCCAATAAACCCAACAACCAGCATACCAATGAGCATGCCAACGCCAGCACTGACAGCAATGTGAATCATGCCTGATTTGTTGGCTTGAGTGTCTACAAACAATCCACTTATTCATAATAATAGCACTAGTATAAGTATTTTTGTAATTATTATTAGTATGTGTATTTTTATGATAATTTATTTCGATATTTGATGCCATGTTTTATGATTTTTTACTTTTAGTTTCTTTCTATGATATGTTGTAACAGCGCCTTCGAACAAAGTAACTTGGATTTATGGCGCTATATAAATGCTTTTATTATTATTGTTATTATTAGTAGTAGTAGTATAACTTAATACAAGTTATACAACTTTGACCTGTACTAACGTGCGTCATATTTTCGTTGTTACGCTAGATGTTTCAATGGGCAGAATGGGTGGTGAAAAAATGGCAAATAGATCAGATGTCCCGAAAGTTGGGAGAAACGTGGTCGAGGAAACTGAGAATGCAATGGGGGGAAGCGGGGGACTGCGCTAAGATATCTGAAAAGCATGTAAGGAGAATGGAGAACATGAGTAAACGATAGAATAAGTTGAAGACTGTTGATCGAGAACTTAGTGAGAGAAAAGTGAGGAAAGAAAAGGCAATGGCCAACCTCACCCCTGATGACGGGGATGTCAAGATGAGAACAACCCAATACATTAATACTGATGCCTTTTGGGCTACAGGTATAGGGTAAACCCGGGTAAACGGGATACTCGGGTAATATGGGAAATCGCTATTTGCAAAGAATAGTTCTGACTACTATAGAAACCAATTGGTTTTTCTTCGCATGGATTGAAACAATTGTTAGTAATCCTTAGCTTTGACTCCTTGCTAAATTGTTTGTTTGATGATCCATCTAAGTTTGCTAAGTAACTACTTGTTATATTTCAACTTCGAATGTCGTAAGGATGTAGTATTAGTTTATGAGTGTTTCAGCATATAATAGTTTTCCGTGAGAGTGGGCGATGATTAATGTATCACAGTTTGATTGAACCATGCCTGTTCCAGGCAAAATGGGATACTAATGCAGGCAAAATGGGATAATTCCATTTTTCCCAGACATGATACCTGTTTAGTGACCAACTGAAATTTCAAATATGTAACGTCTGTGAATATTGGTTACACACCGTAGGATATTTATGCACGTTGACTATTTTAGAAGAGACCTTTGCTAAAGGTCCATATGACACTGAACTGTTTAATGTTCACTAGTTTGCAACAGTTTTGCATGTTATGTCGTCTTGTTTTTGTATTTTTCATTGAAAAACATTGAAAATACAATTTACTTCGACAATATTCCTGTTTTCACCATCAAGAAACATGTTTATTTCCCCCACCTGTATCTCACGGTTTGGCCTCTTTTCTCCTGTGCCAGTTCTCTTCAAGGTCTAGGATTTTATATCCCTCATTGAACACTGGTGGCTTGAGTTCAACTTGTATTGATTGATTGCTTTTATTTAATATAAAATGTAAAACATTGTACATATATACATAAAATATAAGGATGCCACAAAAAAGTACAAGCACTTAATTCCAGTGTGGTCCCTATCAACCTATCACTGATAGAGGTTGGGGACACGATAGGTGTTCTTTATCTCACGTGCCCAGTGGTCTCGCTGTTTCTCTGCGTTTGGTTGGTTGCAGTCTGAGCAGTGGATGTCACATATACTACCCCACATTTTGCTACTTTGTCTGTTTTGTCTTTTAGGTCCACCAGCAGGGACCTCAGGGTTTTCATAGGTTTGTGGTACACTGGTGTGTCATAGGACTTGAAAATCCTTGCCAAATGTTCAGACAGCTTACTAATGTAGGGCAGACCTATGGCATGTTGTCTTCTATTGATTTCTCTGGTGTTGATCTTCGCTGTAATTCTCCTTGGTTGCATGGCATTGGAAATCCAGGGTTTGTAACCGTTCATTTTCAGGCCCTGTTTGATGTGTTCCATCTCTTTGGTCTTATCCTTAATTCTCCTCTGATACAAAACTGTGTGACCTTTGTAAGAGTGTGTGCACCACGGACCGTTTGTGTTCTAATGGGAGGTTTGACGTCCAGTTCCAATATTGGTATGTGTGGGTTGCTTTCCAAAACACCTTCACCTCTGTTGGTCCATTGTCTTTCACACATACATACATGCATATGTCTAGGAAACCTAGCGTGTTTTCCTGTTCTGCTTCTTCTGATGTTGTTGTCCATATAATGTAGATGTTGTGTGAACTGTTCTACTTCCCTCTCTTATAATATTATGAATCATCCACATATATCAACCTCACCCTTAGCATAGCAGGTAACACCATACCTCATTTTTGTTGGGGAGAGAATAAGTTTTCAAAACATATGTGATGAGGCCACTTTGTAAATAAAGGAAGTAGCTGTGCCACGATTATTATATTAAGACATTTCGATTACCTCACAGTGTGACGGCACACTTTTTTGACTTTGGAGTCATTCAAATTTTTAAACAATATTACACACACACACACACACACATATATATATATATATATATATATATATATATATATATATATATATATATATATATATATATATATATATATATATATATACTGTATATATATATATATATATATATATACATATATATAGTTTGCTGTATTTGACAATATAAATACATACAACCCAATACACACCAAAAAGCATGTATCCAGTATAGATAGAAAATGTGACAATACTATTAAATATATTAAGTTATAAATACTTCCATCTAGTTTCAGGTAGAGAACAAAATGATAAAGCATACCTACCTGTTTCAACAGCTGCTTCAAGTGGCTCTGTCTTTTGGAATGAAACAGCGAGTCCACCTTCAAAAACCTTCAACCACACTTTGTACTTGACCGTTACATCAAACTTTCCGTTGATGATCACTTCTCGTTCCTCAGCCGCCACACTGCCCTCTGGTGGATAATGTGCTTCTTCTCCACCGTCCGGCTGATAGTAGACTACGACTGACACAGACAGGGATGTAGATCTCTTAGTTCGTGCATTCAGTTCGTTGTACCGCCATCTGACAGTCATGTGATCTTCTGTCATTTTGACATCGTTAATGACAATGTTTGGAGAAGCTGTTAAAGATGGAGAATTGACAGATGAATGGCTGAATACATGCATTAGGGACCTATATACAAATAAATAATATTCTTCAAACAATAAACTCAATTTATAATATCAGGTTTTATTATGAAAATGGATGTATGCATTTTATCAAGCCTGATGATATTAACTGATACAATCACATAGCTTGTTCACGAGCTTTCAAACTAACCACCCTGTAGTCCTGCTATATTGTATATAAAATGTCAACTCTGTCCTTGCAAAAGTGACGGGCAGAGAGAAATGCAACTCTAAATATGTTGCCCCATATAGCACTGTCCCAAAGCAGCTGACTGCAACATTAAACCCGAAAAATACACCATTGTAAGAATCTAAATCAGAAGTGTATATTAGACCATATAAATTATGTAGCAAAATCAGAAGAATACATTTCCAGAACAAACATTATACACAGCTATGTTATTAAATAATATATTATGCGTTAAATAGCTGATAGTACATACATGTATTATTAACAACAACAAAAACAAAAAATTAACAATATCCTGGCCATGAACTATCAGATTGCTGTAGACAAATTAAGAAGCAGTCAGGGAGACTCTCACTAAGACCATCATTGGATGGTCTCGTAGCAGCCACCCCATTTAATAATTGCAATCAATTAAAGTAATTTTAACTCTTTTAAACACTTTCAATAAAATGATAACAAACAGGTGCATACTTTCTAATACTGTAACAGTTATTTCAATTATATTAGTTATAATTAGTGTCAACATCTCAAACATAAGTTAATATGATTTGAAATTACTGTAGCACAGAATATACATTTCCTTTATTAGCAACCTCTCCACTGCCATGTCAACGTACACCGTCTGAACCACTGTTCTCCAGATTTCACACCTCCAGCAGGCGCCTCCAGCCGGCGCAGCACAAGTCACACATTTCGGGTGTCACTGTCAGACAATTCCAGCATGGGGTATCACTGTCAGACAATCCCAACATGGGGTGTCACTGTCAGACAATCCCAACGTGGGGTGTCACTGTCAGACAATCCCAACGTGGGGTGTCACTGTCACACAATCCCAACATGGGGTGTCATTGTCAGACAATCCCAACATGGGGTGTCACTGTCAGACAATCACAACGTGGGGTGTCACTGTCAGACAATCCCAACATGGGGTGTCACTGTCAGACAATCACAACGTGGGGTGTCACTGTCAGACAATCACAACATGGGGTGTCACTGTCAGACAATCACAACATGGGGTGTCATTGTCAGACAATCCCAACATGGGGTGTCACTGTCAGACAATCCCAACGTGGGGTGTCACTTTCAGACAATCCCAACACGGGGTGTCATTGTCAGACAATCCCAACATGGGGTGTCATTGTCAGACAATCCCAACATGGGGTGTCATTGTCAGACAATCCCAACGTGGGGTGTCACTTTCAGACAATCCCTACGACATCTAGCAAGTAGTTCCAACTACATTTGACATACTAATTGAAGGCATGCGTGCAAGAAGTATTTAAGTCACATAATAACACTTCCGAGACATTGAGGAATAAAATGTTCAAACTTGGCTACAAATTGTATGTTGCAATGGAAACATAAAAAGACAAAAAACCTGGAAAACTACTAACAAGGTTGAGAGTCTGTGAGAAGATGAACCTGATTCATGTGAATTCTGGGCCTGTTGACTAAACACTGTAGGTAGGCAATCAAGTAACGATTTATATTCTGTGAAAAACAGTAGTCAGCTAACATATGGAGCTTATCTATCTATTTGGGCAAGGCTGATACAATGTGTTGAAGATAGGAGATCACAACATTGGGATCCTTTGTGCAAAGTTTGCCTTATCTTCCATATTGTCATGGGTGCAGAAGTTATGCACATATGTCTCTTATCATTGTACTCTAAACCATCGGTTTCCAAACGTTTTTCCGACATACCCTTTGAGGTTTGAGATGAACATCAGAATACGCATACCCCTACCTTGATCTAAATCTCATTAATGAGATAAACAAATGCCAAATTTATAATAACAAATATTTGAAATGTTACGTGATGAAATAGGATTGTCAAAACCAGGGACTAAATTCACGAAACAATTAGGTATACAGAGTTGTTTTTTCTCAGTTTTCAGATGTGATTTTCATAAAGAGTTTATTGATATTCGTTACTATGTTAGTAAATGTTATCCTGTTGACCAATTAGTGTATGCAAACTGATGGCAGAAACCTGTCAGACACAATATTATATTAACATTTATTTCTTTGCATTAACTTTAGATATTAATTAGTATGTTAGTAAATCTTATCCTGTTGACCAATTAGTGTATGCAAGCGGACGGCAGAAACCTGTCAGACACAATATATTAACATTCATTTCTTTGTATTGTCATGGACCGCCATGACGTTATTATATTTATATAATTATTTTATTCAGTAATTGGTGACGCCACCTGGCGATTAATGGTCAGTATTAATTAGCAGTGACAATAGGTGTCACTGCAGTTTGATCGGCGGGAAGATAGCGGGATTTGGGGGAGAGCGAGCCATTAGCCAAACCATGAGGCTGTGTTTTACGGAGAGAAATTATGATTTGCATTGCATGATTACTGCACTGATGATTTGGCATGTGTTCCTGACGTTGGACTGTGAACAAGGTCTTGTCTTGTTTGTGTGTCAAAAAAGAAGAGAACTGGGAAATGATGATCCGCCGACTCCGTGTCCATCCTTGACAGTATTAACTTTAAATATTAGTTACTATGTTAGTAAATCTGATCCTGTTGACCAATTAGTGTATGCAAGCGGATGGCAGAAACCTGTTAAACACATTATATTAACATTTTCTTTCTTTCTATTACCTTTAAATATGTTAAATTCTGTATGTTCTGGAGCCACGTGTATACATTAAAGTAAAAATCTACATAATCTATCATATATCATGTATTAAGTTTAATAAAACCATCCCTACCTATAGTGCTGCCGGTGTGTGTGACAGTGCCACTTCTGCGTGGTCCTTGGGCCGGAGGTCGACTGTTCTCAGCATAGAGAGAGAAGACATACTCAGTCTGAGGCCTTAGACCTGTCACAGTCGCCTGATACCTGGTCACTCCATCTGTTTTGTGGCTGAACATGTCTCTCCAGGTTCTCAGAGTCACCTCAGTAGACGCCCTGTACTGTAGGGTGAACGTCTGTGGAGGGTGGCCACCGTCGAATCCAGGGTGCCACTGAAGGGTGAGGGCAACTGAGGTGTGGTTACTCAGGATTGTGAAATCAAGTGGTTCTCTCGCTGGGCCTGAAGATGGAAATCAATAAAAATAACAAAATAGTAAAACATATATTTAATAATATTCTTTTTTTTACCAATTTAAATTTTTTTATTTCAGTTGATTCCCAGATCAGCAAAATCAACACAATCTTGATTACCCAGTACATTTCTTTTACATATTTGCAGTATCTGTTGCCTGTTCATATATTCTAATGAATGATAAATTGGGGCCAGGTCAAAAGACATGTCACAGACATATTGTTTTCTTAAGCCTCTTTGTTTCTTTTAATGCACTGTCTGGTGTTGCATTGATTCACATGTTTTGGCCATAGAGGGATTTACTCAGCACAGACAGGATGCACAATTTCTGATCTAAGTATCTTTTATGAGATTTGGATTCCACTTGTCTATTTGTGTCAATACTTAACACAAAATAACTTTATAACTATCCGCTTGTAACATTTCTTGGCAAAGGTGTTTGAAATTTAGTATATAAATATCTTACAGTAAAATATAATCAGGTGTTTGTTAAAACAGCGTACAATATTAGGATGCACAATCTGTGTTGCTATCACAATAGGCTGATTAAAATATATTGCACATATTTATATATAATGATTCCAAAATACATGTCCAGTAACAAAAACATGTCTGCTCTGTACAGGTAATCAGTTTATAATTGAATGCCATTGATTACCACCATAGTACTATAATCAAAACAAGTCTAAACACAACCTTTCTGTGGACAATTACACAACGTCTTTGTATAGTCTTGGAGCATCATATAAGTATGTAGTTGTTAATCAGTGACACCAAATTACATACTGGTTACCTGTACAGAGCAGACATGTTTTTGTAACTGGACTTGTATTCTGGAATCATTACATATATAAATATATTATGGTACAAAACAATTGCATATCCTAATCAAACTTACCACTCTCCACCAGGGTAACCTCAAAGACAGCCGTTCTGTCTTCCCCATTGACACTGTTGTGAGCCGTGCACTGGTAGACACCAAAGTCGTCCTTTGTGACACGGTCCAGGATGATTTTGTTTCCCACTACTTGGATTCCTTCTCGCAGACTCTCATTCTTGAATGTCCACAGAAAGGTTGGCTGTGGGTTGGCGCACACAGAACACACAATCTCCTTGGACGTGTCATTTGGAGCAGTGGCTGTCAGTGTAGGGCCAGAGGACCAGTGAGCCTCGTCTGTTGACAGACAGGATAATATGAAGTATTTATGCAATTTGACTGCAAATTGGAAATGGTTCTGTGAATTGATCTATACCTTTCACCATAAGTAAAAAAAAAACATAACATGTGTTTTTAAATAGTGGAACAATAAATTGTCATATTGTCTGCAATGTGTGTAGTTGCATATGACAAGGAATGATTAGCATATGAACAGCACCACTTTGGTGAGAGAGCAAGAATTGTAGGTATAAAAATAAAAGAACAACAATCTTACTACATACCAGTCATTATCGATCATCAGTGAACATGTGCAAAACAAAGAACACAAAATCTGTTAAAGATAAGGAACAAAAATGAGGAGGCAAACAGTGTCCACTGGGCAAACCCTAAGCCTGAGTTGCTAGGTAGGAGCTCCCACAAGGTGAACAAAACTCTAAAGTAGCTGTCTTCAAAAGTTAACTGTAATGTGAAGTTTGATTGTATTTTACATGGGATGGCATACAGACCATAACTGTTGTTCAACACATTATAACTGTTTAGTTCAATGCAAACTATCGTATTTATTACCAGTATATTAACAAATAATGGTTGGCATACCTGCAATAATTATTAAACGAAATGGTTTTTGACAAATGCATTTACTTACACTGAACATTGACAACAAATGCCTTGGACTCATCCCGAGTCGTTGCGCCAGCCGTCTGTGTAGACACACCACAGGTGTAGTGGCCATCAAAGTGGGTGATGTTGTTACAGGTGAAATACCTCACTCTCTTTGTCACCTTCCACATCAATGTACTGTCCTCGGCTTCCGCCTGTCCATACATGTAGTGTCCACCTGTCACTCTGACACTGGTGACAGCAAAGTCACCTGTGTCAACTGACACTCCGTCTTTGCTCCACTGAACCGTCAGGTCACCACTGCCTGACACTGTACATGTCATGTTGAAGTCAGTGTCATCAAAGGCAGGACTCCAATGGATGTTGACAGTGTGTGGAAACTCAACATTGGCTGGAGCTGAATGTAGAAAGAATTGGAATATTTCATAGTTGTGTGTGTAAAATATGTAAAGAAATAATCATGTGAAAAAGTCCACACTGTAGTCAGTCACTTTGTATTGTAACAGTCACACACCTTACACAGTCACAGTCACACACCTTACACCATCAGAGTAACATACCTTATACTGTCACAGTCACTCACCTTACACTGTCACAGTTACTCACCATATACTGTCACAATTACTCATCTAGCATTGTCACAGTCACACACCTTGCACTCTCACAGTCACTCACCTTGCACTGTCACAGTCACTCACCTTGCACTGCCACAGTTACTCACCTAGCATTGTCACAATCACTCACCTTGCACTGTCACAGTCATTCACCTTGCACTGTCACAGTCACTCACCTTGCATTGTCACAGTCACTCACCTTGCACAGTCACAGTCACTCACCTTGCACTCTCACAGTCACTCACCTAGCATTGTCACAGTCACTCACCTTGCACTGTCACAGTCACTCACCTTGCACAGTCACAGTCACTCACCTTGCACTCTCACAGTCACTCACCTAGCATTGTCACAGTCACTCACCTTGCACTGTCACAGTCACTCACCTTGCACTGTCACGGTCACTCACCTAGCACTGTCACAGTCACTCACCTTGCACTGTCACAGTCACTCACCCTGCACTGTCACAGTTACTCACCTACCATTGTCACAGTCACTCACCTTGCACTGTCACAGTCTCTCACTTTGGACTGTCACAGTTACTCACCTAGCACTGTCACAGTTACCTTGCACTGTCACAGTTACGCACCTACCATTGTCACAGTCACTCACCTTGCACTGTCACAGTTACTCACCTAGCACTGTCACAGTTACTCACCTTGCATTGTCACATCACTCCCTTTGCACTGTCACAGTCACTCACCTTGCACTGTCACAGTTACTCACCTAGCATTGCAACAGTCACTCACCTTGCACTGTCACAGTTACTCACCTAGCATTGCAACAGTCACTCACCTTGCACTGTCACAGTTACTCACCTAGCATTGTCACAGTCACTCACCTTGCACTGTCACAGTCACTCACTTTGCACTGTCACAGTTACTCACCTTGCTCTGTCACAGTCACTCACCTTGCACTGTCACAGTCACTCACCTTGCACTGTCACAGTCACTCACCTAGCATTGTTACAGTTACTCACCTAGCATTTTCACAGACATTCACCTTGCACTGTCACAGTTACTCACCTAGCATTGTTACAGTCACTCACCTTGCACTGTCACAGTTACTCACCTAACATTGTCACATCACTCACTTTGCACAGTTACAGTCATTCACCTTGCACTGTCACAATCACTCACCTTGCACTGTCACAGTCACTAACCTTGCACTGTCACAGTCACTCACCTAGCACTATCACAGTCACTCACCTTGCACTGTCACTGTCACTCACCTTACACTGTCACAGTCACTCACCTTGCACTGTCACATTCACTCATCTTGCACTGTCACAGTCACTCACCTTGCACTGTCACAGTCACACACCTTGCACTGTCACAGTTACTCACCTTGCACTGTCACAGTCACTCACCTTGCACTGTCACAGTCACTCACCTTGCACTGTCACAGTCACTCACCTTGGACTGTCACAGTCACTCACCTTGCACTGTCACAGTCACTTACCTAGCACTGTCACAGTCACTCACCTTGCACTGTCACAGTCACTCACCATGCACTATCACAGTTACTCACCTAGCATTGTCACAGTCACTCACCTTGCACTGTCACAGTCTCTCACTTTGGACAGTTACTCACCTAGCACTGTCACAGTCACCCACCTTGCACTGTCACAGTCACTCACTTTGCACTGTCACAGTTACTCACCTTGCACTGTCACAGTTACTCACTTTGCTCTGTCACAGTCACTCACCTTGCACTGTCACAGTTACTCACCTTGCACTGTCACAGTCACTCACCTTGCACTGTCACAGTCACTCACTTTGCACTGTCACAGTTACTCACCTTGCACTGTCACAGTTACTCACTTTGCTCTGTCACAGTCACTCACCTTGCACTGTCACAGTTACTCACCTTGCACTGTTACATTTACTCACCTAGCATTTTCACAGCCATTCACCTTGCACAGTCACAGTCACTCACCTTGCACTGTCACAGTCACTCACCTTGGACTGTCACAGTCACTCACCTTGCACTGTCACAGTCACTTACCTAGCACTGTCACAGTCACTCACCTTGCACTGTCACAGTTACTCACCTAGCATTGTCACAGTCACTCACCTTGCACTGTCACAGTCTCTCACTTTGGACTGTCACAGTTACTAACCTAGCACTGTCACAGTCACTCACCTTGCACTGTCACAGTTACTCACCTTGCATTGTCACATCACTCACTTTGCACTGTCATAGTCACTCACCTTGCACCGTTACAGTCACTCACCTTGCACTGTCACAATCACTCACCTTGCACTGTCACAGTCACTCACCTTGCACTGTCACAGTCACTCACCTTGCACTGTCACAGTCACTCACCTTGCACTGTCACAGTCACTCACCTTGCACTGTCACAGTCACTCACCTTGCACTGTCACAGTTACTCACCTAGCATTGTCACAGTCACTCACCTTGCACTGTCACAGTCTCTCACTTTGGACGGTCACAGTTACTCACCTAGCACTGTCACAGTCACTCACCTTGCACTGTCAAAGTTACTCACCTTGCATTGTCACATCACTCACTTTGCACTATCACAGTCACTCACCTTGCACTGTTACAGTCACTCACCTTGCACTGTCACAATCACTCACCTTGCACTGTCACAGTCACTCACCTTGCACTGTCACAGTCACTCACCTTGCACTGTCACAGTCACTCACCTTGCACTGTCACAGTCACTCACCTTGCACTGTCACAGTCACTCACCTTACACTGTCACAGTCACTGACCTTGCACTGTCACATTCATTCTCCTTGCACTGTCACAGTCACTCACCTTGCACTGTCACAGTCACTCACCTTGCACTGTTACAGTCACTCACCTTGCACTGTCACAGTCACTCACCTTGCACTGTCACAGTCACTCACCTTGCACTGTCACAGTCACTCACCTTGCACTGTCACAGTCACTTACATTGCACTGTCACAGTCACTCACCTTGCACTGTCACAGTCACTCACCTTGCACTGTTACAGTCACTCACCTTGCACTGTCACAGTCACTCACATTGCACTGTCACAGTCACTCACCTAGCACTGTCACAGTCACTCACCTTGCACTGTTACAGTCACTCACCTTGCACTGTTACAGTCACTCACCTTGCACTGTCACAGTCACTTACCTTGCACTGTCACAGTCACTCACCTTGCACTGTCACAGTCACTCACCTTGCACTGTCACAGTCACTCACCTTGCACTGTCACAGCCACTCACCTTGCACTGTCACATTCACTCACCTTGCACTGTCACAGTCACTTACCTTGCACTGTCACAGTCACTTACCTTGCACTGTCACATTCACTCACCTTGCACTGTCACAGTCACTTACCTTGCACTGTCACATTCACTCACCTTGCTCTGTCACAGTCACTCACCTTGCACTGTCACTGTGGTCCAGTCTGAGTGGTCACTCTGCCCAATCCAGTTGCCGGCCGTACACCTGTATTTGCCAGATTCTGTCACCTCAGTAGGTGTCAGTCTGAGAGAGTCTGTTGTGTTTCTGATGAAGTCACTGTTGTCTTTGCTCCACATGAACCAGGAAGCTGTCGGGTGGCCAGACTCACTCGGGGCACGACAGGTTAATGACACTTGTCCACCCACAGCTACAGTGACATCTTCTGGGTCAACTGTAGCTTGACCATATGGCTTATCTGAAGTTAATGAATGATAGCTTGTACTTCACACATTAATTATTACATTAAATATCTATTTCAGCCAAATCATAACCTATTTGTAAATTTCTGTATAGTGTGTCTATACTGCTAAGTGCAATGCAATATGAAGTATGTGTTTGCAGCACATTTCTTTGTATAAAATCATCATTTAAGATAAGTTAACTTGAACGATTTAGTAACTAGATGTTTTTATTTTATTTACAGTAGTAAAGCCATACTCAAGTTTTATTTTAACATGTCACTCAAGTAATCAATCAGTCATTCAATCCATCAAGGAAGCAACCAAGCAAGCTTGGAATCAATCAAGCAATCAAGCAATAAATCATTATAGCATAACTTATATTAATTCAGTTCAATTTCATGCATCCATTAAATTGTTTTGGACAATATTCAGAAAATTAAACAAAGGTCATTTTAAATAAGCTAATCGTCTAAGTCTCACAATAAAATATAGACAAATAAACACTATAAATAAGACATACAACAATGTCCTCTCCAAAATAGTTGGCATCATGTAATTCTACAGTAAAGAGATAATAAATAATATAATAATAACTTTATTGTCCAATTCATAGAATGGAAATACATTTTGCACTTTGGAGGTTGCATAAAAAGACAATATTTAAGTCATCTAGTAACGCATGTATACAGTAAAATCAAGCATGTAAATATGTAAAGGTTAGCTGAAATATAAATATGATATATCTTTGAATAAATAAATATACTAAAACAATATGACAATATTATAATAAGATAAATAAATTAATTAATTAAGATGATAAAACAACATTGCATTGGCAGCAGTAGAGGATGTGATAGTTCAAGGATAATTTTGTGTGTAGCTGATTCAGATACTTGATGAGGGATGGAATGAAGGATTTCAGGGCTCCCTGTGAGAAGTTAGGTGACATAATATGTGGATTACTCGACTAATACCTATCCAATGACTGCAGAATTTCTTTCAAGTATCTTCATCTACCATGCATTTATGATAAAACATGGTTTCCGTTCATCAAAAATATATCTGTTCCAAAAATTGCTCAATTCATATGAAATACTCATGTAATATTGCAAGTATTGTTTTACATCATTGCACACAATTTAATTTTTTTTAAAACATACAGTAAGCACTGATCAATGCTTGTTTTCTATGAAAGGCAGGACTAAATTAGTTGCACTCAAAATGTCTCCTCCAGAAATTAACCTTTTCATCATTTAACAAGTTCAACAGATTGGAAACCTATGCACATTGGGTTTATTTGTGTCATTTGTGAAATATACAATAAATGAGATGGGTCTGTTGTCATATTAAGGTATGATCAAACAAATTATTACTGTTGAGGATAGGTGAATATATCTTATATCAAGTTATATGGGTCAAAATGTTGTATTTTCAAATAAGTGAAACCATGTTGCCATTACAATATACTAAAAAATGTATATATTGACACTTGTTGTGGCATTTAGTGGATTTGCCAGCTCTGAACTATTATTACTGCACTTGTCACTGGTCAGCTGTATTACTGTTTTGAAGTTTTCGTTTTACCTTTAGAGCTTTTGAAAGATTTTGCAAGATTGTTCAATAATTGCATGATTGAACAAAATAACATGGTGAATACATAAATAAGTTGTCATTTTAGTTAATATTTGATACAAATCAATCAGGATAAACTGTGAACCATTCAAAAATTCATATACTAATACTAAGCCAACTATTTACATTTGAATTTTTGAACAGCATATGTCATAGGGAAATTATTTATGTTATAATGTCTGCAGCATGATTTAATACAATATTAAAAATATGTAGTTACAAAATGATACCCATATATTAGCAAGATAAATCTTCATAGCAGCCTGAAAATAATTACTTAGGTTTAATCAGTACATATCAGCAGAATAATGTTTGGTAACTTTGCCAATATGTATTGGCAACATGCACATTTGGTATTCTTTGCAGATGATAATTTAAGAAAAATCTACGTTACCATTACACAGTAGTACAGTTACACCGAGAACCTTTGATCTTTCAATGTTATTTTCATTTATATATGGCGGGAAATCTAAACAAAATTCTGTCTTTATGGAAACATATAACCATTTCTTTAGTCTTACTCGTATTGATGCACATGTCATTGTTACAAGACAATTGCTCAACAAGGTCAGCAGAATCCTGGATAACAGATACCATGTCTTGGTTGCATATTTGAAATTTAGTGGACAAGATGTTTCCAAATTGTTGATAAGAACTCAAAAGTGTTTTGGCCCTGATAAAGTCCCGTGTGGAACACCCCCATTGAAATACCCTGGCTTTGATGTCACGTTGCAGATCTAATAGAAACTCTTCATCCATTACTTCCATTCCAACCATTTAAAAAAATATATCATGGTTAATCAGCTCAAATGCCTTGCTATAATCAAGAGAAAGCACTCCCACAAAATTGGCCATCACGTCAGTGCTTTTATACCATTTGTGGAGTATTTCAACAAGAGCATCCATGATACAAGTCCCTGCCATTCGTCCAAACTGCTTATCATCAATTTGTGGTTTAGCATAAACATTAACCCATTTTAACACTATAGTGATTAAAAAACCTTAGCTATAATTGGTGTCAGTGATATTGGTTTTTTGTCATCTTCAGTAGTAACTGGAGGATATTTCTTTGACAAAGGAATAACAACTAGTTGCCGACTTTCACAATGTTGGCAGTTCAGTCCTTCTCTAAGTGAACTATTAAATGTAGCAGTTACCAGTGCAGCAAGAAGGTGCGAACACTCTTTCAGTGCCTGTCCTGTTAATACGACAACGTATATGTGTATAACAAATGTTTATTAGCAGAGAGAAAACACTAGTGGCTACATTGCTACTGCATGGATACGCGGGAAGAGACTAACACGTGCTCTCTCGGGAGCGGTTATTAATTCAAGCATAAATAATATCAGGGGATACATTATAAGACACATATGACAGTACCCTTGGTGGTATATTGTCTAGAACGGTGGCTTTGTTCATTTTGATGTTTTCAAGTGCCAACTTAGTGTTACTCATGCTAATGGTCAATTGACATGACAGTGGTATTTTAATGTCAAAGATGGGGTGTGTAGATTGTAGTCTACAAACTAAAACACTTCACATTAAAGATTAATATGGGGTATTTAGAATGTACTTCACAAAAACACTTAACATTCCATCGTATTAAAAATTATTAATAACTATTGATTTGCCTATAGTGAGTGTTTTTTATGAATGGGTTTACCATCTAAGCTTCTTTGCCGCTTTGACCGAAATACCAAATATTTTTATTACCGAAATATCCTATCACTGAAACCTATGCTACCTACGTGTATATCATGTCTTTAGCTAATGTCTGGCTATGAGAACACCATTGTAATGATGTAACTTTACTGTAATATCAGCTACTTACACCAGACTTCCAGTGTGACAGACGCAGTGCCGTGTCCCACGTCATTGTCCAGTTGACACGTGTACTCTCCAGCGTCTGTCTTCAAGACTGACCCAATGGTCAGTGATGGCGTCTGGACAGTTCCTCCTGAATACTTGACGTCAGTGGTCACATTGATGACCTCTTGACCTTTCTTCCATGTGACACTTGTCACTGCTGGTCTTGCTCCTTGTGACTGACAGGTGATGGTCACTGGTGTGTTTTCGACCACCGGGTCTGGTGTCACCACTGACACAACTGCCTTATCTACAAGAAAAGTCAAATGCACCAATATTATAATCAGCAGTTGTGTGGGAATATTTTCCTTTTAATTATTGAAAATACAGGTGTTATGTAAACATAATGAAATTAACATTAGGTTTGTTAAGTACTGCTTATGGTTCTTTCAGTATTGTTCAATTCATATTAATTGGTCCAATTAGGAGTTTCAAATTTAATTAGTGTTTCATATGACAAACTATCGGTCATTACAATTAATGTTGGGGCCAGAGAGGATTAATTAAAAGTTTAATTTAATATGGTAACACAATTAATTTCGCTTAGTATGCATGTTGCAGCAAGACAGGGCAGACAGCTTCAAAAAAACATATGCAAACATTGCTACCATACCCTAATCAGTTGTAGTAGCAACTGTTTTAATTATGAATTCATCAGTTCACTTACAGTGAATCTGAAGATGAAACTTTGCACTGAAGTGTCCTGGCCCAGCCTCATTCTGTGCAGCACAAGAGTAGTGACCATCGTCCACAGTGTGGCCAAGTGAACTTATTGTCAACTTGTTGTCACTGAGTTGGTGGTGACTAGAAGAGTGGAGTACCACGTCTCCTTTCTTCCATGTCACTGGTTTGTTGTAACCTCCAGGATTGCCTTCTGTGACGTCACAAGTCAGTGTCACTGAGCTTCTTTCTGTTGGCTTCTGGGGACTTGTGTGAGTCACAGCTGTACTTGGTGGGTCTGAAACATTCAGTATAAGACAAGGCTTTTATCTACTCTGTAATTTTATTACAATTGTTACCCTATTAATATAACACTATATCAGCTCATAATGAAATAGGAAACAACTGGATTTGTTGTGTTAAGGTTTACATGAGTAAAAAACAACGTGCATCTTAAAAGAATACCTGTGTCATTACACTAGATTAATTAGTTTACATTATATACACGTATTTTATTTATTACGTATAAACACGCACAATATATATATATATATATATATATATGCATGTTATGTCATATTACATTAATTACTTTACATTATAAATACATATTTTATATATATACAGTATATATATATATATATATATATATATATATATATATATATATATATATATATGTGCATATATTCTGCTATGTTATGTCTGTCACATGACATGACATTACATGATATACATATATTTTATTTATTACATATAAACATGCATATATATGTTCTCAAAAGCTGTCAAAGCCAGAGGCGGTACTAGGGATAAGCTCCTGCTACCTTTAAATGCTTCCATATGGCATGCGTAATAGTAAAGCCTCTGACGGCTCAAGTCCAGCTCCTGGCCTTCCTGTGGCGAGAGTGTTTATACTGACAGGAGAAGGGCGAAGGCGGGAATATCTGGCGCCTCAAAACCAGAAGCTTTGGGTAGATAGGGAAGGTAGCCTATCTAGGAGAAGGAAAACTCTTATTTAAAACCTCCACAGCCTTGTGGCCATACTCGTTCAAGAGAAGGGCTGCCCCTGAATGGAAATCCAGGTGATGGTGTCACAAGTGAAAAACACCTCTGCTTGCAGACCGGTCGAGGAAGATCAAAGGCTAGGCCCAACGCTGACAACTGTGGTTCATGTCAGGAAGGCCATCCGATCATAAAAATCTGCCACAAAATAATGCCTGAATTTCAATGATGGATGAATAATGCTAGGGCATCCCCTGGAAGCAACGCATGCCAGCAGCCCCCACCTGACATGAGAAGTGGACAAGGGACCCCGGCCGCAACTAAAGAAGATAGTGGAAAGAAATGTCAAGATCGGAAGCTGGAATGTGGGATCAATGACTGAGAGAGGGAGAGAGCTGGTAGCGGTTTGCAAAAGAAGGAACATAGGAATCCTGTGTGTGCAGGAAACTAACTGGACCGGCAAGAGCGCAAGACAGTTGGGAGAAGGATTTAAGATTCTTCACAGTGGAGAGAAGAGATGTAGAAATGGAGTGGGGGTTATTCTGAGCACAGAGTTTAAAGAGAAAGTAGTTGAAGTGTCAAGATCATAATAATAATAATAATAACTTTATTGTCCAATTCATAGAGTGGAAATACATTTTGCACTTTGGAGGTTGCAGAAAAACACAATATTTAAGTCACGTAGTAATGCATGTATACAGTAAAATCAAGCATGTAAATATGTAAATGTTAGCTAAAATATAAATATAATATATATTTGAATAAAGAAATATACTAAAACAATATGACAATATTATAATAAGATAAATTAATTAATTAATAAAGATGATAAAACAACATTGCATTGGTAGCGGTAGAGAATGTGATAGTTCAAGGACCATTAGTTGGTAGGGAAACTGAAGAAGACAAGAGTTGAACAGATTATTCTCTCAGGAATCTTGCCAGTAATCGGAGGAAGGGGAGCAACCTATAGAAACTGCAAGAGGATGGCAATCAATGCTCTAGTAGAGCAGATGTGTGAGGAGGAAGGGGTTGGATTCTTGGATTTGTGGGGGCGCTTAAATGTTGGGAAGGAGGACATGTACGTGAGAGATGGCCTCCATCTAAGCGGAAAGGGCGCAGCAGTTTTCTCTGAGAACCTGCTTCAATCTATGGACAGTGGAACAGGTTGCAATTATTTAAACTAGATTCGCAGGGGGGATTCACAGAGAAGCCAAATACTGGAGGCACAGATAAGGACAGCACAGATAAAACGGCAAAGAACAGTCTGGAAAACTCTACAACATTGGGTTATAAATGTGTGTGTTTAAATGCAAGGAGCATAGTAAACAAAAGAAATGAACTAAACATTATGGTAGAAGATAATGACCCTCACATAATAGGAATAACTGAATCTTGGGCCACCCCCGATATATCAGATGCCGAATTAGGAATGCCAGGATATGTCATGTTTAAGAAAGATAGAATAGGGAGAAGGGGAGGTGGCGTTATTTTATATATTAAAGAATCCATTCAGGCTTACGAAATAAAATTAGAAAAACAAGCAGAATGTGAAGAAGCTGTGTGGTGTAACATAGTTACAGGAAACTCAACATTAACTGTTGGGTTAGTTTATCGAAGTCCAAACATAAGCACAGATGAGAATGAGAAAATACAAAATGCTATAAAGGAAGTCAGTAAACGGGACTGTATAATTATGGGGGATTTTAACCATGGGCGTATACAGTGGAAATCTCAACAGAGTTAGTGACTGGGAGTGAAGATCAAAAGTTTTTTAATTTAGTACAAGACAGTTTCCTTACTCAACATGTGTTAGAACCAACCAGGGGTGAGAACGTATTGGACATAGTTTTGAGCTCACAGAAGGAATTTATTGATAATGTCAGGATATGTGAGCCACTGGGGTGTAGTGATCACAACCAGATATATTTTATCATCAAAGTAAAAGGAGAACAGAATCATAAAATATGGTACAGGAAACATTTTCACAAAGGAAGATATAAGGACATGAGGAAACATTTAGCAAAGATAGACTGGAATAACACACTGGAGAGTAAGACAGCAACAGAATGTTGGAATATCTTAAAGAGGGAAATTGACTGCATTGTCGAACAATTTGTCCCCTTGAAAAAACAGGGGAAACGGTCAAAAAAGAAACACTTATCAAAAGAAGCCATTAGAAAAATCAAAACGAACGATGTGGAAGACATATAGACATAATGGAAGTGAAGAAGACTATGTCATTTATAAAGAAGCACTTAACCAAGCTACAGCTGAAATTAGAAATTCAAAGAGAAGCTATGAACAAAAATTAGCTTTTAATATAAAACATGACAGCAAGAGTTTTTATGCGTATGTTCGAAGTAAACAGAAAGTTCAGGATAAGGTAGGACCTCTAGAAGGTAGTGATGGAAACATAATAACAGAGGGATTCTTAATGGCAGAAAACCTAAATGAATACTTTAGTTCAGTGTTCACCAGATAAAGAAGATATTAGTGCATATTGCATATATTAGTACCAGTACTAGAGACTAAATTTGAAGGGACAGAGTCAGACTATTTAGGACAACTAATTGTAACAGCAAAAATGGTGGCTAAGAAAATAAGGGATATGAAGGAAAATAAGTCACCTGGAGTGGATGGGATTCCTCCCAAATTACTACTGGAAATTGTAGAACAAATCAGCATACCACTTGCAACAGTGTTCAATTTGTCAATAGAGGAAGGAGTAGTTCCATTAGAATGGAAAGAAGCAAACATCATACCATTATTTAAAAAAGGATCAAGAAGCAAGTCAGAGAACTATAAACCAGTTAGTTTAACATTGGTGGTTTGCAAACTATTAGAAAGACTAATTAAAGATCACTTGGTTGATTTTCTTGTTAAAAATAACTTGATTAACCCATCTCAACATGGGTTTCTAAAAGCGAGGTCATGCTTAACAAATATCTTATGTTTTTTGGAAGATGTCACAAAGTGGGTAGACGAGGGATCACCAGTAGATATAATATACTTTGATTTTAAAAAAGCCTTTGACAAAGTGCCACATCAAAGATTACTACTTAAACTAAAGGCCCATGGCATAGGCAATGGTATGATTAACTGGATAGAAAAATGGCTCATTGATAGAAGACAAAGAGTAGTAGTTGATGGGGAGGTTTCAAACTGGAAATCGGTTTTGAGTGGAGTACCGCAGGGATCAGTATTTGGACCTATTTTGTTCTTAATATATATCAATGATTTGGATGATGATATAACATGCAAGGTGTTGAAGTTTGCGGACGATACAAAAGTGTTTAGAAAAATTGAAAGTGATGCAGATAGACAGCAATTACAAGATGATCTAAATAAGTTGAAGGAATGGTCTGAGAAGTGGCAAATGCTGTTTAATTATGGGAAGTGTAAGTGCCTCCACACAGGACATGGAAATGAAGATGCACAATATACAATGGGTGATACTGTACTAAATACTACCGTAAAGGAAAAGGACTTAGGGTTAACTATTAGTGCTGATATGAAGGTATCAGAACAGTGTGCAATTGCAGCAGCAAAGGGAAACCACATTCTTGGATTAATTAGGCGAAATATAGTGTACAAGGAAAAAGAACTAATAATACCGCTGTACTAAACAATAGTTAGGCCTCATTTAGAATATTGCATACAGGCATGGAGGCCATATCGCAAAAAGGATATTGATATACTAGAAAGAGTACAAAGAAGAGCAACCAAAATGATATAAAAACCCAGGAATATTAGTTATGAAATGCATCTAAAAGAATGTGGTTTAACAACACTAGAAACTAGGAGATTGAGAGGAGATCAGATAGAAGTTTTTAAAATATTGAATGGGTATGAAAATATTGACAGAAATATTTTTTTCTCTGTTAAGGAAGAGAGAAGGACTAGAGGACATGGAATTACATTAGCAAAGACGCAGTGTAGACTAGATATTAGAAAATTTTCATTTTCACAAAGAATAGTAAATGAATGGAACAGATTATCGGCTGATTGTGTAGGTGCTAGTAGTGTTAATATGTTTAACAATAAAATTGACATGTACCTAAGAAGGGCTGGGTACATTTACTTAGATAAGCCAAAGGGCTTCCTTGTCCACCTGCCATCTAGAGTTGATTCCCTAGGTGGCAATCTCGTTAAATCTTGTTAAATTAGACAGACTAATTAAGCTAAAACTGGTGATAGCTGGAGAGACATTCAACTTAGCATCAGTATATGCCCCACAGACTGGAGAAACAGAGAAGATAAAGGAGGAGTTTTTGAAAGACTGGGAAGATCTGAGGACAAGAGTGCTGAGAACAGAAGAGCTGACCTAAATGGACAAGTGGGAAAAAAGCCAGGTATTTTTCAAAGAGTGCATGGAGGAAAAGGCTATGGTCAAAGGGACAAAGAACGGGAGAAAATCTTGGAAAGTATGGAAAGCCTAGACTTGGCACTAGCAAACACTTTCATTAACAAAAAGGAAGAGCATCTGATCACTTATAAGAGTGGAGGGAACAACCCACAAATTTATTTCATCATGACACAAAGAGCTCATCTGAAGGAAATGGGACACTGCCAGGAGAGGAGGTTGTATCTCAGCATCGGCTGCTATGTGCAGTCATGAGGACAATAGAAGAAAAACATAAGAGAAGGACCAGAGAAAAGAGGATTCAGATCTGGACTCTGAAGGGAGAAAAAGTGATGGAATTCAGAGACAAAGTGGAAGAGGAATACCCAGGCGAAATGATGACCATGGTCGACCATGGTCGACCATGGTCACCACGGTATTTGATGGTCGACCATGGTAGTTCATGGTCGACCGTCAAATACTGTGGTGATGACCATGGTCGACCGTGATTGACCATGGTCGACCATGGTCAATCGTCGACCAAATTACATATGACCATGGTCAATCACGGTCGACCATGGTCAATCACGGTCGACCATGGTCAATCACGGTCGACCATGGTCAATCGTCGACCAAATTACATATGACCATGGTCGACCGTGGTCGACCGTGGTCGACCATGGTCAATCACGGTCGACCACGGTCAATCACGGTCGACCACGGTCAATCACGGTCGACCATGGTCAAGTCACATGACCATGTTTTTTTTCCATATATTATAGATAGTATGAATTATGTGTGGTGATGATCTAACACTGCATGCAAAATGTTAAAGTGGTTTCACCTCCATGACAATTGTGCTTCTCTACTGCTTTTGTGGAAATCCTAAAGTTTTGGAATTACAGCCAATCAGAACACAGTATATAGTAGGCTTCCCAACATCCTGGTTCTTTCCATTTGAAAATGTAACCAGTGTAGTTTGGAATATGTGAAGAAAATGCTGATAAAAGTCAACAAAGTAGAACATTCTTAAGAAGTAGGTGAGTAATCAAGAACTTCTAATGTTTCAAGAGCACATTCAACAGTATTTTATCAAGCTGTGACAAAATTACAAGGCTGTAGAACAATGTTATGACAACATGCATGCTTTGAATGGAAAGGCCAAAGATCAAAAGGCAACCAGTTACTAAAGACACAAAACTAACCATGAGTCAGTAGGAAGACAATACTAGCAACACTAATTATACTAACCAGTAGGCATTTCTTGAGTAATGCTCAGTAGCTTTTTTTTGCAAAACACCTAATAAATTAAGTTAGCTGCATGGCAGACACTGGGTGTGCAATTTACCCTGCACACAGAGTGCTGACCTAGCATTTCGGCCTTGTCCAAGCCACAGTGGTCAGGCTGTGTAGGTCAGCTTGCATGTATCTAGTTACAGTCACTAGCCACCAGCCTGGGTGATTAATCATGACAACATCAAAGCACAGGAGTGGGGGAAGGGAAGTTGTGTCCTAAATATAGCCCAGTTAGCCTGACTTTAAAACTAATATTTCAACATGCCCATATCAGCATGCAGTCTTTCCACTAAATTAGTGTAGGTAATGTCACTTTACTACTAGTAAGTAATTATAGAAAAACTTGCATGTGCTAGACTTATATATTGTACTGCATGATATCAACATTATTGTCAGTATTGTTACATTTGTTTGACATAATATAAAATCATCAACTTATAGGGTTTAGGTCCGTAGACAGTGCTGCAATGGAATTGAAGACCACAAAATAAGTAGCTTTGCTTATTATATACATTCGCATTATGTAAATGTCTACTCACAATATATATTTAGGATGATCGATTTGAGAGTAATTTCGGTAATGTTTTTAATTTATTCAGTTAAAAAATATGTGCGTATATTCATGCTTGCATTTATTGAATGCTTAATTGTTATCATATGTTAAAACAGTGATTTTTGGGTATTTATTGAACCATTTGACATGTTTTATAATGGTTGTGGAACGTCTTGCATTAACACTCACAGTATTAAAATTAATGTTACTGAAAATTTGATTATAGAAATAGAATGTCTTATATAGTTTGTGTGTGAAATAATGTTATTATCAAAGAATAGAGATGAAAGATTGCATCATACATACTTAAATTAGTTGACACCATCTGTTCAATTAAAAAACGTAAAATATAATGCTCGACCTGGTCGAGCAAATTTTTACGGTTTGTTTGATATGATAAACATCTATCAACCTGTAGGTTTTAGGTCAGTAAACAATGTTGGAATTGAAGATCACCAGATAAGTAACTTTGCTTATTTATTTAGCCTAGCTTTATACATCAACTTAACTTCTATACTCACAATGCTGTGTATGTCATATGTAAGATAACATTATTGTAGTGTTTTTCAATGTATTCATATACATGTTTTTGCTTGTATTTATACAAATGCTTCTACTATGATTTTTTCCCATAATATTTACTATTACAACTGTATTTATAACACCCATGTTCATAATTGGTGACAGAATATTGTGACTTATTACCACTTGCAGTATAATTAAAATGTTATTGAAACTTCTGAGTGGCATTGTCTTGTAGTGAAAGAGAGCCATAATCAAAGATTACACAATAATGACTGCATCACATGTACTGAAATTAAACAACACCATCGGTTCAGTTCGCTGTCTGAACCTCAACCACAGTTGACTATCAATGACCACTAAGTCGGTCGTCACCTACCATTGGTCGACCACCAACGACCATGGTCGACCACCAACGACCATGGTCGACCGCCAATGACCATGGTCGACCGCCATCGACCGCCAATGACCAATTGGTCGACCGCCATCGACCATGGTCGACCACCAATGACCATGGTCGACCGCCAATGACCATGGTGGACCGCCAATGACCATGGTCGACCGCCAATGACCATGGTCGACCGCCAATGACCATGGTCGACCGCCAATGACCATGGTCGACCGCCAATGACCATGGTCGACCGCCAATGACCATGGTCGACCGCCAATGACCATGGTCGACCGCCAACGACCATGGTCGTTTTGACCATCGTCGACCACGTTTCGTTAAATGGCACCATGGTCGACAATGGTCAATGACCACGGTCGACCATGGTCACTGACCATGGTCGACCGTGGTCACTGACCATGGTCACTGACCACGGTCGACCATGGTCATTGACCGTGGTGTGCCATTTAACGAAACACGGTCGACCATGGTCGACCATGGTCGTGTGACCACGGTAGTTCGTGGTCGACCATGGTCGACCATGGTCGACCATGGTCCATTTCGCCTGGGCACTAGCTGGAGGCAGACACAATGCAGAAGAAAGTTGGAAATTATTTACGAAAGTCGTCGTGGGGGCAGCAGCAGAAGAGATATGTGGAGTCGCCAAAGGAGGGAAACACCTGGAGAGGTAGACCTGGTGGTGGAATGAAGAGGTACAGGAGAGCCTGAGAAGGAAAAAGGATGCATTCAAGAAATTGCAGATGCAGGGTGGAAACGAATTGAAGGAGGCCTATAAAAACAAGAAGAGAAAGGCAAAAGCTGCTGTGGCCAAAGCTGAAAACGAGGCATACAAAGAGTGGTATGACAAGATGGGAACAGAGGAAGGTGAGCAGATGATCTACAAGATGGCAAAACAAAGGGCAAGATCAAGAAGAGACATTGGGGAAGTGAATTTGATTAAAGACCAAATAGGGGACATCCTAACAGATGAGGAAAAGATCAAAGAAAGGTGGAGAGAGTATTTCAGCAACCTACTAAATGTAGAAACCACCAGGGAACAGCTTGGAGAAGTACTAGCAGTAGAAGGACCAGTCCATGAAATATC
>OZ024859.1:32897881-33082881 GCA_964017155.1 Oasisia sp. SBJ-2009
TCGCTGCCCTTCTATCAATGAATGAGAACAGCACGGCAAACATTCACTCATATGAGCATATGTGCAAGAAAAGTACAGTGAACTTCAAACTGCTTCACAAGCACAGGTCGGAATTGTCAAATTATTATTGACAGACACTTGCAGTATACTGGTGTTGGGCAACAATCGTATGACCAATTGTTTTGACATTCTTCCAAAAGATGTATTTGTGCTAAATATCTAACATATATTCATTACAATGTCTGCATATACAAAAATAGATTGCTCTGTTTAAAGTTTCATTAATTTGTATAAAGTAACTTTAATCTGAGTTGACTATGACAGTACTCACATTCCACACTGACAGTGTGACTTGCAGTGTCCAAGACATCAGTTTTGTCTCCATGTCGAGTGACAAGACAATACAACTTTGTGTCGTGTTCACTGCGACTGAAGGACACTTTGTAGGTGGACTGTAGGTGAAAAGTTTTGTTATCCGGGTTGAGGTCATTCAATGTAGTTCCTGTCTGCAGTGAGCCTTTGAGTCCTTTCCTCCAGTAGATGTCTGCTTCTGGTTTCACTCGACTCACGTCACAAGTCACCTCCACCTCAGTGTTCTCTGTCACCCGTTGACCAAAACCAGTCACAGACACTCCTTCTGGGTGCACTGAAATAATACCAACACCACAGGTTGTGAAGTTGAACTTTTTTGTATGTCATATAGTCCTGATACTGATAGTCGAAGAAAGGAAATGATTATGTAATGAATACGTTTGACTATTAGGTGTGAATACAGTAGACATATGCAAAATAACACTTAAACTGAAATAAGAATACTGTTCTACCACGGATTGAAAAGTGGTATGTCATTATAGTGTATTCACACAAGTAGTTTGATATGCCAGTTCCTGTAGTGTAATGTGTTGTATTTGGTGATTGTTTTTACTCTTGCGAAAGTTGAGCTGAGTGAATAATGTCCTGCAAACAGCGACAACTAGGTCACAACACAACGGTCAAGTTTTAGAGATAAAACAAATGGTTACATCCACTTACGATGAGTGCTGATTACACTTGCAATAACCATACATTAGTAGGCACGGCTGGCCAACTTCCCACACCAATGATGTGTTACGTTACCAGATATTTCGGCCGGTTTCTTGAAAAGGTCACTGGACATGAGATTTATTTTAAACTGATATTCACCATAAATCTATTGTATGATATTACTACACTGAAACTAAAGATATGTCAAGATTTTCTTGTGTTTTGTTTTTAAACAATTTCAGTGCGGGAGAGGCTATAATAAAAATATGTCTCAAAATAGCAAACTTTTAAATGAATAGAAGAGTGAAGCCCCTATGGTAATTTAATCAGTTTACATGCTACCAAATAGATAATAAACTATACTAACTTTCTGTGCACAGCCATTTTTGTATGTCATCTAGATGTTTTTAGATCTGTTTTTAAACAGAGTTGTTTTTCTATCCCTAAATCTGTCACCTTTAAAAACCTCTGGGCTATAATCCAGATGACTGATCACTATTTCAATGCACAGGAAAGTTGATATTCACATCACTATTGTTGTGTGGAATGGTATCCATTGGTTTGTTAGTTTTGGACTTCTATTCACTTTTGTAACCAAAATGATGACAACTGAGAAAATGGCACCTTAAGTATGATCTAAGTAATTGTTATGCTGGATGTTGCAAATAACCAGCATTTATAGCCTTGCTATATAGGTAAAATATCATAATGGTTCTACAAATAATATTTCATTAATAATGACACAAATGTATAATTGACCACTGAACATTCAGTTCCTGAAGAAGGCAATACATACACATATTTATATCAAACTTGTTTAAATTACCATTAAAGAAACATAAATAATTAGTTCGGGAGGCTATTTTACCATAAATAAAAATTTGTGTTTACAAATGTAGAATCTCTATGTCCGTAAATTATCGTGATATGTCAGTCAATTACCAACAAATATGAAATGCATCCTAAATAAGGAATAGTACAATTTAAATATTTTGGTGTTGGCAAGTTTTTGTGGTATAGTTGTGTTTAATGCTAAAATATACTCACTTAGAAATTAGAATATGTCAAAAATATAAATTTATTATAAAGTAGACATGTCAATCTGTCAAAAAGATAAGAACAATTATTGGGAAAGTAATTTTTGACAAATTTCAGATTGCTGTCTCCCCATAAAGTTATGAAATTACTTACGTGTTTGCGTAAACTCTTAGGGGAGACCGCGGCTAGTTGTAACAAAAACAACACATTTCACAATTGTTCGTGGGTTTCTTAACCAATCAAAACTTTGTCCATGCCAAAGGGTCTCCACATATCACTCACAGATTATTAGGGCATAATTAATTGCCCGGCCTATTTGTGGTATAAGAGTGTCATAAAGTGTTACAATTTACCCTGATACGGGGCAAGTTGTTCCAGCATACGGGGTAAATTGTAACAATCTTGTTTAGCATTGATGTAAAGTGTAATAACAGAGAAAACTACAGAGTTGGTGCAATTTCTCTCTCTCTGTATATATAATTTGGGCTATATAAGTAGCTTGTTAATTTACAATAACGATATAAGCCATAGCATACAAGCACATTATTTAAAAGATTCTGTATATAGATTTACCTTTTAAAGACCGCATTTAACAAAACTGTTTTAATTACCAAAACACATAATATCATAACCATTTCAATTACAATGACCTGTAGATTATAACTTGTAACTGCTCACGCAAACATGTAGACATGTCATAAAGTTACAAACCTATTCACTTGCCAATTTGCAAACGTGACACAAATAGGACAAATACCCAAAGGTATAGGAGTATAAATCCCCAACACACCAAAATGTTCAACGATCTCGTATCCTAATGAGTCATGTCGTAGAATTACCAAGCGTGAATCCAAAGTAAAATAATTGCACAGTCACACCTTGTGCATAATCACTATGCCTTAATATAACAACTAGTTACAAAATGCATTTTTTATGAAAGCTTATTCTCTCCCCGTCAAAATGAGGTAAAGTGTGTAGCTGTTACCTGCTACGCTAAGGGTGAAATGATGCAAGAAAATTTGACTTTTTATGGAAAGCTGCGAACGTTATAAAGCTACAATGACTCTGCATCTTCTTCATTTCCCCTAAGAATTCACAAACTATGTGAAAGAATAAGGAGATATGGCATGGAGTTGTCAGTTGGTGGAGCGATAACCAAACAGACGTGTCACTGTCATGTGATCGATGTTTGAAATTGCGCCACCCTGCAAACATTATACAATATCAATCATAGGGTACACCTAAGATACACGTTTAGAAATTAAAAAGCATGTTGTCTCCTTGTAAATACTGGCTAAGCCAGGGAATTATCGAGGGGTGCATTAGGTTGTCAAGCAAGGTCAACATCAAACGATGAAAATTTAAACTGCGCCATCCCTGAAAAATTATGAATGTCATGCTCTGTGTGTAGAGTGGTGGAAGTTGAGCAAGGTCCACATCAAGTTACTATTTATAGAAGACCAACTAAACATTGAAAAGTCCTTTTGAATTGTATAACTGCAATTGTTTTAATTAGTGGGCATCTATGCTGAATCAAACACTCCTATGATGAAGAAAACATTATGGCCGATGCTACCTTCAATTTTTTATTTTAAGTGTCATTTTAAAGGTCATTTGATCAGGACAACAAAGATAGTGGGGGCATGTTGTAATAGCGTTACAAGTTGCCCCGAGATGAATGTTACAACTTACCCTAACATCCTTTTGCCTTCAAAATACGCGATTGCCAAAATACACTTCAAATCCTGTTTAATGAGTTATGTAAGATAGAAACCACTATACTAATAACATCTATCATAGAAAAATCTGAAAAAAACTTTGAATTATGGATACATATATGCATAACATTTAGGTATAGAGTTAGTCGAAAATAGTTTCTTTTTTCTTTAAAATGGCGTAACTTAGCATGTCTACGGATTCTCATGATATTATATGTGGCATGTGCAAATCTACTGGAGAATATACTGTATCCTTCCTGATTAATTTGCATTACTAGTTTTGTCTGCGAGCCCTCTGTTACAACATAACCGTGTTACAACTAGACTCTGTCTCCCCATATTCGTTTATTGAGGAAAAAGCAAGTGATTTACTAAGACTATCATCTGAGCATTTTCCGCATCTGCACGAAACCGGAACATTCTTGACACTAAGATGATTATCTTAGTAAAGTACGTGATTTTTTTAAATAAACGAACATATCAATTTATGCATACCAAGTGCTGCTAAGTAATTGCATAACTTTCAGTGCAGGTACATTCATGAATCAGCCTCAATATATTTACTCTCTGAACGTCATGCATGTGCACCCTTTGTGATTACTGAAGCCTTCGGTACACTTTGCTATGCAAACACAATGGCTGACATACAAGAAACTTGGCTGAATCAATCATAACTTCAACCACCACTTTTGTTTAAGTCATACAACATTTTTCGCCTTAAACACAGCTTGTTATGCTACACGAATGTGTGATGTTTATTCTTCATTATGTTTAAAAGTGCTCACTTTTGAACTTCTACATACAAAATCGATGTCTGCATAATGCAGTGTTTCTTAATTATTTCATATGAAAGCACACAAATATATCAATGGCCTTGGATAACAATAAAAATACAATTTTTTGGCAATTTGAAAGATGGCAACATTATGTCAAAATATAAAGTGCGTTTTGACACTGAAATCTTTTTTTGAAACTATGAACACTGCATGTAGAACATGGCCGTTTTCTTGGCGTATGTCTTGAGGCCATTTGAAAACCATCCATGAGCCAAATGTGGCCCACGGCCAATGTTTCAGAATGTTTGTTTAGTGGGCCCAAAAACACATCAAGCCAGGAGCTCTGAGATCAATCAATTAAGACTGTAAAGGAGTAACACAACCTCTTCACAGAAGTCACAATATGAAATGTCAAATTAGATGATTAAGTGAATACTCATGGACATAAAATAACAGACCATGATTCACAGATGATACTGCTCTCCTGTGCATTACAACAATCGGCGTAAGAAATGTAACCATGTCTGCAAACGAATACAGCAAGAAAAGGGAATTGTGTTTTACAATTACGCGTTTGCTTAATCTCTTGGTTTTGTTGCGCCACTGAACTTGATCTTCGAGGATATTGGCACATAAGAAGTCGTTATTATTATTATTACAATGAGTAACATTTTCTTAACAGTGCCGTTCACTGTAAGTTTATTTTGCAATGCAAGACAAATAATACTAAAGTATAAAATTAATCTTCATTAATCTTCTTCATGCAACTTCGCGGACAGAACGCATTGTATGCGTATACTACAGGTTTCAATAGATATCGTTGTCCTTCACGCTGCCTTTCACATGTAAAATGCCATTGTTAAGTTTGCTTTATGTTACTGTTTAAAATAAACTCATTGACATCAGTTTATAATCTGAGTATAAGGATCAGTCAATCGCTGACATAATCTGCATGTTAAGGTACCGCTGGTTCTTACCAGGTACACTCGATCTTTCTGAATATTCGGTTGAAACATGTATACTCTTACCAGAATATGAAAACCCCTATGACCTTTTGAATAAAATGTTTGAGGAACGAGTTTTACTTGAATGTTTTCCAAATTGTTTATGTAGCAAACGCCAATTATAATTTGTTAAAGGGTGTTCGGGTTTGTTTTTCTTTAAAAGTTTGCATGTAAAAATAATGCGTTGCATGTGTTATAGGCAATGGTATTCGGCACAGAAAGAGGTCCCGTTGTAGAAATATGTGCCGGGTTCTCCTCACCTAAGTAAACATGCCTGGATGAGCACCACTAGCACTGCTTTCTCATCATCACAATGACATGAAGGAAAGAGAGGTGGTGAATCAGCACTATCAACAACAATGACCCAACATTGAAAAGCCTGCTGTGTCTCCACAAGCTCATTACATTAATAAAATGTGTTGCATCACAAACTAAGAAAACACCAGTGGCATAGCCAGAGGGGATTTTGGGATCTTTGCCAGTTTTTCATCTCCCATTTTTTCCATATGATCGACCCGGGTACTCATCGCCAATTTCTTCTTAGAAGTTTCATTCACTCCAACTTCTGTTCTCATTTAATCCATTTTCTCTTATCAGCTCTCGCTATTCCCATGATAATTCTTACCAGGTTGTTTTTCGCAAACCTAGATCTTTTCCTGTTGTTCTCTTTTATTGCCAAAGTCTCTAGTGCATTCGTGTATGCCGGGTAACACATCAGCTGAGCACATTTTTCTCTTATGTGATATGCGTCTATCTCCCATCACCCGTTCGACTTTCTCCCAGGTGTTTGCCCCGGCGGTAATCCTCATTGTAACCAAAGCAATTAATCAAGTGGATTATGCACTGAAAAAATGCCACTTCCTATCATGAATTTATTAATTGTAATAAGCAACGTTACATGTTATGAAGTTACTCGTTGAACGCCAAAGGCATTTCATCTATGTTATGGTAGGGATGTTTAATTATTGTTTCATCAGAGTAAGTAACTACCGGTACATGTTGGTATTTGTCATGGTCTTTGTCTATAGGTTTGGGAGAGTAGCGTGTGGAATGTGGTGGCCAGCTGTAGGCTGATGTTATGTAGGGGATATTGGTTCATGTCACTTTAATAATGTGTCGTTTCTCTCTTACTTTCTAACTTTGATGCTTTCTGTGAATCGTTTTACTGAACCGCATTGGTCAGTGAACTTGGCTGTCATGTCAGTATTCATTTTAAGCGAGCTGGGTTTGAATTATATATATATATATATATTTATATATACAGAGTTTGCTTGGTTGTCGGGTGGCCCCCTCCAGTATAAAATCCTGGCTACACCACTGGAATACACATTGTGAAATGTAAGATTACACATATAACAGTGCCTAATATTCTGGCAAATAATGTAAATAATTAGTCATTACAGACTACTGACCAACGTGTACTGTATTGCTTCACTTGTTGGGAATAGAAAGGTCACAAGTATCACGATTGTACATGATCTAAAAAACAAATGTGGTTCGCATGAGTCTACGGTCATCGTCATCGTTAACTGTTATAACTAAATAAATAAGAAAAACATTTATATAGAGCTGTAAATCCAGGTCACCATCTTCGAAGGCACTGTTACAAAAACATAAAATAGCACTAGATAAATTCAAGAATATAAAGTGGCATCAACTGTCCAATTAAATTACCATTAAGAAATGAAGTGGTATTAAAGAAAAACTATAACTATAAAGTATTATAAATAGAGAAGAGAATAAATAATAAATAAAGCTACAAGTCTTAACAATTTTAAATGAGAATCAAACTTATTGAATAAAAGGCTCATTTAAATAAATGAGTATTTAAAAGTTTTTAAGTGGTCACATATGCGCATATCATGTGGAAGACTGTGCCATAGGTGAGAAGCAGGTTCTATCACGGTATTGGCTGAGACGTCCCTTATGTACACTCAGTAGGGATTCAGATGATGATCACAACATTCTGCTGGGCTGGAAGATCTGGAGCAGGTCTGTCATGTGTCAGTGCAGGCAGATATATGGGTGTGAACATTGTCAGTACAACCTTATGGTACCTCACTGGACGTCAGTGAACAGTCTCTAGGATAGGTGGTGTGTGACCATAGCAACTGGTTGTGTAAGGTAATCTCTGATGGAACGAATTCGATGCAGATGAAAGTAGGCACAGTTTCAACACTTGTGATTTTATATTGAGCATGCTGTGAAACATCACTCCCAGGTTGGCTTGAGAGTGTTGTTACAAATATCGGCACCAGACAGGCTGTGTGTGCTTAGTGTCTACTAGCCAAAGTTGGCGTGGTGATTTTTTCTTCTTCTTCCATTAAATGACCTCGGTCAACTTGCTGACCATTATTTCATTGGTTTCTAGTGTTGCCCTTCTCTAGAATTAGTGAGTCCACAACAGGTTACACATTGACATTTTTGGGATCTTTTACTTCCCATAGATACCAGATAGAAAGAACCACCAGCTTTTAGTGTCTCTTCCGTTCCCCACAAGTAAATCCGTCTTAGTGAAAATATTGTTCATGGCTCCAAGAATGGTTTATTGTAGTGTAATTAACTTACTTTGGAGTGTTCCGGTGGATAAGGCACTGGAAGTCATCACAGAGAGACTACATGAAGATGACATCCTAACCAGCCGCACAGAAATGACAATCCCACAGATAGTTGAGCTTCTCCACTTCTGCCTGAATACGATGGGACATACTACCAGCAAACACATGGCGCAGCTATAGGATCACTCATATATCCCCTAGTAGCTAATTGTTTCATATAACAATTTGAGAAAGTAGCCATCTCTACAGCACCGCACCCCACCCCCCCCCCATCACAGTGGCTACGATACGTGGACGACACATTCACCATACTTCACGAATACTGTACGACGTGGAAGAGTTCACTGAACACATAAACAGCATTGCTCCACACATCAAATTCACCACCGAACCTGGGAAAGACAGCAAGCTTCCCTTCCTGGATCTATGTACCCATATGATGGATGATTGATCCACGAAGATAACCATTTACTGGAAGCCGACGCACACGGACCAGTACCTAAACTTCAAGTCACATTACCCTCTAACCCACAAACGTTTAGTTGTACGCACCCTCACCAACAGGGTGCAGCAGGATGTCACCACAGCTGAAGACAGGAAATCAGAACTGACACACGTGCACAATGCACTGAGAGCCAACGGATACCCAGGGTGGACACTTGCACCTACACCATCCAGTGCAAAAAGACTACCTAACACAAACAACAACCCACGAACATCTATGCTGGGACTACCATATGTGGCAGGATTATCAGAACAGCTTGGCCGGATTTATAAGTCACATCACATTCACATGTACCACAAGCTGGCGAACACCCTCCGCTCGATGGTAGTACACCCCAAAGACAAAACATCTAAAGAACACCAGTGTGGAACCATCAATAGCATAACATGTGACATCGACAGCAGCCACACTTACATAGGTAAACCAAGAGACCACTCAGCCAGATATTCAAAGAACACACAAACCTGGATAAACCACAGGAGTAGGAGATCATTGCTGGGCCACAGGACACTCAGTGTCCATGAAGAACACAAACATACTGACCTGTGAATCCAACTGGCACAAGAGAAAAGTAAAGGAGGCCATATACATAAGACAGAGAGCCCCTACCATGAACAGAGACCAGGGATACCATCTGCCTGCCATCTACAACCAAATTATCCCGCCGAAATCTGAGGCAACACACGTGACACCGGTACGTGAACAAGGTCCGTAGCTGACGGATCGAAACGTCGTACTCATTTTCGACATTAAGCTCCAAAGTAAGTTAATTATACTACAATACTTCAGTCTTGTTTTCATTTAGCTGAAGGCGATGATGAGTCATCCTGCTTTCAGTTCTCCCACACATGCTTGGATGCATGCAGGTGCAGCAGTCTCAGCATTAGAGTCGTTGATCTTAAAAGATATAATTGAGAATCATCCGCAAAGATATGGACGTCAGTGCTGCCTAACTGTCGGCCTGATGGGTCCCATTTAGAGTGTAAACAAAATTGGACCAAGAACAGACCCCTGTGGCACACCCTGGCGCAGGTCATATTAGTCAGGTCGCCAGACAGGTATACCCTGCACCGACTGATATCGTTTTATCTCACTGGATTTTACGTCCTTAGGACCTCTGTAGTGAATATCAAGTGGATATCAAGTGGATATCCTTGAGCAATTCGAGATATCCAAGGTGGCAGCCAAGATGGCTGCCAACGCCAATAGAAAAATTACCTTTGAACAAGTGGACTTAGAATCGCAAGTGATACCACGTTTTTAGATATATTTGCTATGAATAATCCATTTTTGGGGATAATTTTGCAATTTAAGTTCAACAAAAGATCAATCAAAGGTTAGAGGTCATATCTCAGAGACACTGCAATGGTAAACAGTATTGTTGCATGAAATTAACAGATTTATGTAATATTATTATTCAAAATTGAAATGTGTAATTGCATTTAAATCAGTTCTGGATGTTACAGTTCAAAACATGTGTTAGATAAATCATGCAACGATAATATCCAAGGCCGTGTAATGTCTGATAATCAATTATCTGAACAAGTGCCAGGATGAGGGTAGGTACATACATGTATATATTTAAAAAAACTCATTATTAACAGTTACCAGGGTAAGACTGACATGCACAATCAGTCACGATTCCTGCTGTCAGTTCAGTTGGATGGTCTATATGTTGTTGCAATCTTCATCCCCTCTGTAGTGGGACAACTTTGTGCAACTGATGTCATGTGCCTGGCAGCTGCACCTCTTGGTGTACATGGTGGCACATGGCTTTTCGCTATTACAGTCACATTTTAAGAGTGAGCTGTTCAACAGGAGGAGCTAGATGAATATTTGAAGGTATGATAGTCGGGTAAAAGAGTGGTACTGCCCTCGTGATGGTACCACCTAAGCTCCATTGGATCAAGAGCAGGAAGGTCTGTCTTGAAGCAATCTCACCTGATGGCCACAGCGAGATAACCACGTAGGGCATTCTCTCGGAATACTGTCTCGGTGGAATGGAGCTCATCTTGTTCTGTCATGCTTTAACCGTGTATCATTGACATTCACAGTAACTTTTCTTGTGGCATGCCAATATGAAGACTTCTGGTAGGGTATGCGTTAAGCCTCGATATACTCATCAGGCAGATCAATCTGGCAAAGAGTTGGAGGGAGTGGCTTCTTTCTACCACTGCAGTATACTATCTGATCTTCCTCATCAGAACAAATGGGATTGGATATGTCAGCCGTACTGATACGGAGTATCATGTTTGGGAGTGAATACCAACCCATTGGGGCTGCTCAGCTCAGTATCAAAATTGTTGACTATGACTGGAACAAGTTCTTCCACTGTGACGGGTTGTTGTCGGTCATTGTAGTTATTACTACAGAGAATCGCTTGAAGACCAGCAGCTCATCATATGAACAACAGATAAGATAAACATGCACATGCTTGAGCATTTTCTGTTTGTTGTAGTACACTCCAATGGCATGTTTCTTGATGGGCTAGTGATAACGTTTCCAATGAGCCGAAGAGAGGGAAGAGATTGTTCAACGATCGACATTTTTTCCTATATGGGTCTGATTAGATCTGCCCTAGGCAGATAGTTTTCTAGATGAGTCAAAAATATTCGTCAAGGCCAAAAATATTATTAAGTTCAATTGTACCTAGAATAAAATTGAAAACATTTAACAACTTTTTCAAACACAATATCTGTTCTTACTGAGTAAAAAATAATGAACATGAAAATATTACCAACTGATTACATAAAATGTAAAACTTTGCTGATTTACCTTAGAAGATGATACTACACAAATTGATGATAATATTTTGCTGAGTACTCACCATTCACTGTTAGTTCCCTCTGATCATCTTCAGTGCCAACCTCACATCTATAAGTGTCTTCATCTGTCAAACTGGCTGAGTCGATGTAGAGTTTATACACATTTCCATCCAGTTCTCCCTTAAATCTGTCACCCAGGTCATTGATTACAACTTTATTGATGGTTCGTATGTATTTATATTTCAACTGAGTATTCCCTTTGGTCCATGTCAACCACCAATCAGTGTAGTCTTTATCTCTAAGTGTAAATGTGCAAGTCATCAAGGCTCTTTCTCCTTCCCACGCCTCAGGAATGTCCACGCTCACACTGCTCACTGTGGAACCCGCTCTGGTGTACACTGAAAACACAACAATATATGTACATCTTCACAAAGTTGTGAAAGATAATATCATTTGTACTGTACTATCAGTCAACATTGCATTTCTGCAACTTCCTCAAAGTCATGTGTAAACAAATAGTAATTACAACCTTTGTTAACACATCATAATATTCATAGCCATTAATTTGATGAAAAAGACACAGTATTCATATAAAGCAGTGTATAAAAAACAGGACTGGCAACATTGCAGCATTATTTGTAACTTGTAAAGGTAAGTTCCACCATATATAAATCAAAACAATATTGCAGCTAATTTCCATTCTGCCTCATATACACATAAATTGACCAAACATTGCTCAGCAGCTACATGTTATTTAAACCTTACATATGAAGCATAAAAGGGTTAATATGGACACCACACAAAATATTCATTATCAAATGTTATCCATCAACCCCATCATACTAGTGTACACAAACTAAAAAACAATTGTATTTATCAAATTGTGTCACCTGTTGTAAGAATAAATGCTGTGCATGCAAGAATACCATGGAAAAATACATACCAATATCCAGTCAGGGTCCGTGTATATACCGTTTTTTTCCTTTTTAGTTTTCAAATTTGTGAACGAAAAACGGATAACGAATTCCTTTTTCGTTTTCAAATTTGCGAACGAAAAACGAAAAATTAATTCCTTTTTCGTTTTTCGTTTTCAAAAGTGAAGTAACAAAAACGAATTCGTTTTTCGTTTTTCGTTTTCAAAAGTGAAGTAAGAAAAACGAAAAACGAATTCGTTTTTCGTTTTTGCATTTAGGATGCTTCGGTCGCAATGCCACTTCGGCTGGCCGGTAAAAATTGGTAGTTTCGGCGGGATACTTCGGTCGCTGGCAGCGTTTTGAATACGAACTCGCAGAAATTGCATCGGCGAAGTGGTATATCTAAGTACCTACAGGTAAAATATTGGTCGTTTCGGCGCTGTTCTTTATGTTTTCTTATATATAATAGATCGAAAGATGGATAAATCGAGAGTAGATGTATTTATTTTGTAACTGCAACTATGCAATAGTTATTTTAAATTTAGTTTGTAAAATATTTGACTTGCCCCTATTATGACTAATAAATAGTTACTATCTTAGGGGCCACTTTGGGTTTTTAAATTAGCCATTTTTTAATGTAATTATTGAATTCCATTGACGGACCATTACGGATAGCCCAATTGTATTTAGGAGCATGTATATTCCTGAGTATTGTTTATTAACATTTGCTACTTTATGCATATTGTAAGTAGAGGATATGTGGTAAAAATATAATACGTTTATGGCTTAATGTGTTGCTAGAGTTAGTGTTAATTCAATATTATTTTGCATATGTAGTAATTTATAACAGTAGAAGTATGTTTGCATCTGTGTGTAATATGCTGCTTTACATAATATATCAGTCTTTTTAAAATTGCGATTGGTTATCTTTTAATTAAACAAATATAGGTATTGTTTATTGTCAGGCATACTATTTTAAAACTCTTTTTTTTACAAATGCATATTATGTTCTGCTGTGTGCCAGTGTGAAATGATTATGCATATTTCTGGTTTGTGTTATCTGCCAATTTTGAATGTATGCGGGTAATGTTTTATGTTTATATTTATAATAAAATTATAATATAATTACAATAAGTTGGTATTCAACTTTTGCTTAAACATTAATTCTATGTGGGAGCTATATTTATTTGAAAATATTATTCTTATAAGTTTTTTTGCAATTTGTTTATTCAATTACATTTGTATCCTTAGATCAGTAGCTGGTAATTAGTGTGAGGCAATATTATAGAATTATAGAGTTAATTTTTTATTCTAGTTTGAATAATATACTTTAACCTAGTTATAGGTCGAATTGTTTGAGAACATCTGTTTGCTATTTCATCAATATTATGTTTAATCCAGTTTAAATGCGAGATTAATGTAAAGCCCAGAATGTTAATGAATGGTTTGGCGCCATCTTATCTGGCAGAACCTGTTAAACCACGAAAGCGTGACGGACGCCTATGCCAGAACTATGCGCCAACACTGCACCAAGGTATGACAAAGAAGTGTGTTGGTGATTCGGCATTTGGCGCAGCAGCACCGCGACTGTGGAATGAACTACCTGTCAATATTCGTGCATCCGGGACATTACCAATGTTTAGAAAGTATTTAAAGACATATCTTTTTATTAGACATTTCAATTAATTTAAATTGTTTTGAAATGACGGACATTGCATTATAATTTCCTTGTAGTGTTATAATATTTTAATTAGTGTTTATGTTTTAGATTAATTTATAGATTTATATGTATGTTTACGTACAGAGTTTTAGAAAGGGTTTTAATTTTATATTAATATATTTAATTTGCATACCATGTTTTAGTACTATACATCTTAAAAGCAGTGTTTAATATAATTAATTTTTTATTTATTTATATCGCTTACATGCGAGTTAGTATGATTTATATTAATTTATATAATTTACATTTTTATTTATTAATATACATTAATTTTAGTATTTGTCTTGTGCAGCGCATCAATCCGCCATGCGGGAATTAGCGCTATATAAAAACTGTATTATTATTATTATTAAACTAGTTAAATCTCTCAATATCTACACTGTCAATTGTTAATGTTACTTCATCAACCTATTTATTAGGCATTTGAAAACAAACTTTTGTTTTATTAATATTTTAATGATAATGTATAATAATAACAACACAAGTTTTATTGGCAACTCAACTGAGTTGGATTGACATTATACTATAAAATATAATTAATGCATTTGTATGTAGTGTAAGCTATATGTTTATTATAGGACTTTATTAATCAAATATTCAATATTCACTGTGTTTGTGTCATCTGTGAAGGTTTTAATTGTACTTGTATCATTAAATATGATGAGCATAAGTTATGCAGGCTTTTGGAAATCATTAATATAATTATAGTAAATAACAATATCAGTGACCCTAAAATTGATCATTGGGGGACGCCTCGTTTTATAGGTAAAGTATATCATTGTACCTCTTCTAGTCTTACAGACTGCTTACAGTTAGTTGAATATTATTGCTGTGAGCTCCATTCCAATGGTTCTTGGCTATCTCACTGATCGGTTTGTGTTAAAAATAGAATGCATGTTTGTCACACTTGCAACTCGCTAAATATTCCATTTCAGTTGTTAGTAAACAGTCAGGTGACACTTTTTCATATTCTATTAGAAACATGAATAAAAAAGATTACAAATAATTTTTTAAAACATTAGGCTTACAGTTAAATCTAACATTTTAATGACATAAGATGATTTGCACATCATAGACATCCCAAAAGGCATGACTAAATGACAGTCCACATTCGACTGGCAAGCTGCTAAAACTCATCCACTTCTACATAACAATAATAGTAATAACAATAATAAAAATCTGATTGCCTGACATAAAGTCCTTACTATGACTACCACTACCACCACCACACAAATGTTTATTAATCTAAGCAATCTGCCAGCCAAATGCAAACAATCACTCAGCCATATCTATCATGAAATGTTTGCAAGTGTGTACATCTATCATGAGAAACTGTAAACAAATGTGTGTTTTAAAGATCTCAGCACTGCTTGCATTCTGTATGCATTCCGGGATAGTGTCCCAAAGTTTTCCAATCTTGTAAGCAAATATACACTGGCCTAAAGACAAGTTGTACTTCTTGACAGGAATATTTGTGCAGTTGCAAGTGTGACAATCATATACACTATTGTTTAACGTGAACGGATCAGTGAGGTAGCCAGGAGCCATTGGAATGGAGCTCACAGCAATACATCTAACACAATAATATGCAACTAACTGTAAGCAGTCTGTAAGACTAGAAGAGGTACGATGATATACTTTACCTATAAAACGAGGCGTCCCCCAATGATCAATTTTAGGGCCACTGATATTGTTATTTACTATAATTATATCAATGATTTCCAAAAGCCTGCATAACTTATGCTCATGATACTAGATGATAAAAGTACAATTAAAACCTTCACAGATGACAGAAACACAGTGAATATTGAATATTTGATTAATAAAGACCTATAATAAACATAATATATCTAAAACTACATACAGATGCATTAATTGTATTTTTTTGTATAATGTCAATCCAACTCAGTTGAGTTGCCAATAAAACTTGTGTTATTATACATTTCATTAAAATATTAATAAAACAAAAGTTTTTTCAAATGCCTAATAAATATGTTGATGAAGTAACATTAACAATTGACAGTGTAGATATTGAGAGACTTAACCAGTTTAACATTATGGGCTTTACATTAATCTCGCATTTAAACTGGATTAAACATAATATTGATGAAATAGCAAACAGATGTTCTCAAACAATTCGACCTATAACTAGGTTAAAGTATATTATTCAAACTAGAATAAAAAATTCACTCTATAATATTGCCTCACACTAATTACCAGCTACTGATCTAGGGATACAATGTAATTGAATAAACAAATTGCAAAAAAACTTATAAGAATAATATTTTCAAATAAATATAGCTCCCACATAGAATTAATGTTTAAGCAAAAGTTGAATACCAACTTATTGTAATTATATTATAATTTTATTATAAATATAAACATAAAACATTACCCGCATACATTCAAAATTGGCAGATAACACAAACCAGAAATATGCATAATCATTTCACACTGGCACACAGCAGAACATAATATGCATTTGTAAAAAAAAGAGTTTTAAAATAGTATGCCTCACACAATAAACAATACCTATATTTGTTTAATTAAAAGATAACCAATCGCAATTTTAAAAAGACTGATATATTATGTAAAGCAGCATATTACACACAGATGCAAACATACTTCTACTGTTATAAATTACTACATATGCAAAATAATATTGAATTAACACTAACTCTAGCAACACATTAAGCCATAAACGTATTATATTTTTACCACATATCCTCTACTTACAATATGCATAAAGTAGCAAATGTTAATAAACAATACTCAGGAATATACATGCTCCTAAATATAATTGGGCTATCCGTAATGGTCCGTCAATGGAATTCAATAATTACATTAAAAAATGGCTAATTTAAAAACCCAAAGTGGCCCCTAAGATAGTAACTATTTATTAGTCATAATAGGGGCAAGTCAAATATTTTACAAACTAAATTTAAAATAACTATTGCATAGTTGCAGTTACAAAATAAATACATCTACTCTCGATTTATCCATCTTTCGATCTATTATATATAAGAAAACATAAAGAACAGCGCCGAAACGACCAATATTTTACCTGTAGGTACTTAGATATACCACTTCGCCGATGCAATTTCTGCGAGTTCGTATTCAAAACGCTGCCAGCGACTGAAGTATCCCGCCGAAACTACCAATTTTTACCGGCCAGCCGAAGTGGCATTGCGACCGAAGCATCCTAAATGCAAAAACGAAAAACGAATTCGTTTTTCGTTTTTCTTACTTCACTTTTGAAAACGAAAAACGAAAAACGAATTCGTTTTTCTTACTTCACTTTTGAAAACGAAAAACGAAAAAGGAATTAATTTTTCGTTTTTCGTTCGCAAATTTGAAAACGAAAAACGAAAAAGGAATTCGTTATCCGTTTTTCGTTCGCAAATTTGAAAACGAAAAATGAAAAAACGGTATATACACGGACCCTGACTGGATATTGGTTTGTATTTTTCCATGGTATTCTTGCATGCACAGCATTTATTATTATTACAGGTGACACAATTTGATAAATACAATTGTTTTTTAGTTTGTGTACACTAGTATGATGGGGTTGATGGATAACATTTGATAATGAATATTTTGTGTGGTGTCCATATTAACCCTTTCATGCTTCATATGTAAGGTTTAAATAACATGTAGCTGCTGAGCAATGTTTGGTCAATTTATGTGTATATGAGGCAGAATGGAAATTAGCTGCAATATTGTTTTGATTTATATATGGTGGAACTTACTTTTACAAGTTACAAATAATGCTGCAATGTTGCCAGTCCTGTTTTTTATACACTGCTTTATATGAATACTGTGTCTTTTTCATCAAATAAATGGCTACGAATATTATGATGTGTTAACAAAGGTTGTAATTACTATTTGTAATCATTAGTGACATTGACTAGTTGGACTTGGAGCTGTCACTGCATATTAAATAATCTATTGCTAATGCCACAATATGAGTAGGCAAACTCAGAAGTTATTCAACACTTACATGATAGAATGCATTACACTGTAACAATCTGACTATGCAAAAATGTGTGTGTGGCTGTGTATGTGAGTGGGTGTGTGTGTGTGTGTGTGTGTGTGTGTGTGTGTGTGTGTGTGTGTGTGTGTGTGTGTGTGTGTGTGTGTGTGTGTGTGGTGTGTGGTGTGTGTGTGTGGTGTGTGGTGTGTGGTGTGTGTGTATGGCTGTGTATGTGACTGGGTGTGTGTGTGTGTGTGTGTGTGTGTGTGTGTGTGTGTGTGTGTGTGTGTGTGTGTGTGTGTGTGTGTGTGTGTGTGTGTGTGTGGTGTGTGTGGTGTATGTGTGTGGTGTTTGTGTGTGTGTGTGTGTGGTGTGTGTGTATATGCGTGTGTGTGTGCGTGTGTGTGTGTGTGTGTGTGTGTGTGTGTGTGTGTGTGTGTGTGTGTGTGTGTGTGTGTGTGGTTGGATTTATGTATACACTACATTAGCCATCATCGACATACACATACTGAATTGTGTATGTGTCACTGTTAGGTGTCTTCTGTTGTTTTCTGTTGGTCCTGTCAGGTATGGGTTACTTTCAGGTGTGCATCAGTGTCAAGTGTATGCTACTGTCAAATATGTATCAACCTCAGACATTTGTTTAATTGACAATGGTGTGTTACTGTTAATTTCCCTACATGAGATACTTTCTGCCATTGATGCCAAACGGACCAACCACTTATATTGTTTAAATGTTGACACAGCAGTTTGTATATGTATGCAGGTGTGGAAGGCCACAAGAGGAGATCCTTGGTTCTTCTCCACATGCTGCCTTTTTATCTTAATGTTCAGCCACCATGCCCCACAACAGCATATATTGATACTAGATATAGCTAATGGAAATGGGCTGGTGAAGTGGTTCAACCAGTGTTATGTGTGGGGTTAAATAAACTATGGTGCAGGTCATAGTGCACCACAGATGGGTAAAATGTGTTAGTTGATGGTGCCCTCCTACTAAAACTTCATAATAGTTTGACAAGGATTACAAACAATCAAATCAATACACATAATTAGTAAGTTAATACACTTCTATAAGATACGATTTAAAGCCAATTGGTATAGCAGTGTTAACATTTCACATCTGATAGCCCTGTGGCTCTAATAAACCTCTCCTCTATGGCTCAACTAAACCCATCTGGACTTTTAAATGTACTGCAATTATAATGAACTTCTTGCTAACACTCAAATCAATGAAAAATAAACTTCTTACTTCTTATTTCAACAGAAATAGAGTATTGATGATTTACACACTAGCTGATATAAATAAAAACCACAAATATTTTCATTAAACATCAAAGCACAAACGTTCTGCTCTTATTTTCGGACTGCTGTGAAATCTGTAACAAAATCATGGTCTAGTGACATTCTCGATCGTTAGGTAGAACCAACCAATGGTTGCATCTGTCATTTTCGGTGAAACATGGGTGGCTTAACGAACCCAGTAGCTCAACTAATATTGCCTTCTCCTGGGCCTAGATAATTGTATTTCACTCATTTTGTAAAATAACATAATAATTCCAGAGAAGCAGACAAGATATTTGAGTGAACAGGTCTGCCTGGGAAGTAAAGTGTAAAGCGCTTTGTCTTTGAGCAGTCCTGAACTGAAGATTGGATCCTGGGTCCGTGTATATACAACACCATCATTTCCTTATTCGTTTTGAAACTTGGGAACGAAAACGGAATAAAGCAAACTATATTCCTTTTACATTTTCAAAAGTAAAGACAAACGAAAAACGACTATAATGTTCTATGTGCACAGTGGCAAATACATATTAGAAAAACAATTCGGTCACACAGACACCGTTTTGAAAACAAACTCGCTGAAACTGCATTGTCACTGAAATGGTATCATTGCAGTTGCTACAGGTAAGGGTCAATATTGACCATCATTTTTTGTGCCATTATTATATGAACAGTTTTGACAAATTCATAAACTATGCTACAGTTCCCTGGTAAACTACGTGCTTAGTTATAGCTATAAACTACTTTGTGGTGTTACTTAATAACAAACTGTATGAATTATGTTTAACAAAAATACTTTACATAAACTAGTACCAGGTATTTGAGAAAGTATCATATGTGAAATATTTTTTATCAGCTGACATATTTGATATGTTAATTGAACGTTTTCTTTTTCAAAATCACTTGTGACCCTGTAATCTCAGGAGAATAAGGTGTTTGGATATTCTCGTTAATGTTTTAACTCATATAATCAAGGATCACCAGATATTACATAATAAGAGTTTCTATGTTAAAATATAAAAAATATTAATATGTGCACAATATACATTATTTACAATATAACAAACTGACTATAGTCCAGTAGCCAAAGCCCTATATTTTAGTGAACCTGGTTTTGTCGGATAAAGTTTTTTTCTCTGTTGATTCTGGTAGCCTGGGGCATGGTTAATCAGAATCAGGATGATGCCCGGTGATATCTATTGGGCAACTCTAGATATTAACCCTTTTCTATCAGATACACTCAAATTCTGAAAAAAACGGAAACTCCCATATTTTCATGGTAAAAACTCGTATCAAATGAACCCAGTTTGCTTTCTCAGATATTTATTAACATAATACTATAGTGCAGAATCAAATATGGATCAACACTGAATGAATTAACCCTTTTCTAGCCATTTTAAGTTAGAGAAATGCCATGATTTCAGGCATGATTTTGCAGAAAATGGTCAAACAACAGTAGGATAAAGTTTTTTTCTCTGTTGATTCTTGTAGCCTGGGGCATGGTTAATCAGAATCAGGAGGGTGCCTAGTGATATATATTGGGCAACTTTAGATATTAACCCCTTTATATTGGATGCACTGAAAATCTGAAGAAACAAATTATTTTTTTCATTGTTTAATGAAGAGTGTTTACCAATGGCTTAAATATGTTTGTTAATCATGAATATTCATGTTATTGAGTTTGTTAAGCCACTCTTTATGCCATACAGAGGGCAATTAACCATTTTCTGGTAATGTTGTGGTACCCTGGGTGCCCGCCTGGGTAATATCAGCTTAGCATATCGAACGTGAAGGTCAGCAATGCTAGGCTTGTCAGATTAACAAAACAAACAATAGATGGCACCACTTGCCCCTGATCGACATGAAGCCATCCGATCCAGATACGATGTTAACAGCTATGGTTAGAGTGCAGGAGCTTACATCGCAAACCGGTCAGACATTCAGCCTTTTGACGTGCGACCAACAACTCTACCGGGTTGCCGTGCATGTATCTTGGGATCAGCCAGAAAGATTCAAAGACATGTACTTGCGTCTTGGGGGTATGCATGCGCTGATGAGTTTTGCTGAGACTGTAGGTTCATTGATGGCTGAAAGCGGGCTATCTGATATCCTTTCCGAAGTGTTTGGAGGGGTTCCAAAGATGTTGAGTGGTAGGAAGTTCCCACAAAATGTACGTGCCCTTCGGATGATGGCAGAGGAGGTAGTTCGTGGCCTGTTCATGGATCATCATTTTGAGAATACTGAAGACCTGATGAAAGCCTTGGATCAGATTGCTAGTGAGAGCAGGACAGTGAAACTGTGAGTTGAGATCTTGGTGTAGCCTGTATTGCTGATGATGACATATGTTATGGCGGAACGCGAGGGTGACTGGCTTCTTCACCTAGCTACATTTAAAAAGATGCTTCCATACTAAAAAAGATGCTTCCATACTACTTCGCTGCCGGTCATGTAAACTATGCACGGTATGGCTTGTACTACTTGCGTTCCATGGAGAAACTTCCCCCTCACGTAGAAAGACTTTTTCTAAAGGGGCAACATGTGACACGACACATTCAGGGCATATGGAATGGTCTGTGGAGCGACCAGTTCATAGAATCCACCTTTATGAGGTACGACCACAGTGTTGGCGGAATAATAAGAATCACACTAAAGTCGCACTGAAGATATGGGCGTTAAGCCGTCATATCTGCTGCAAGATAGAGTCTGACATGGGGGAGATGGAAGAGGAGGAGACAGGTGCCACCAGGGTTCAACTGTATCACAAAGAGGAGGCCAAGGCAAGGATACAAGCGGATGTGAAGGACAGGGCTGGACTCCGTCGCAAACTTGACTATTGCATAGATCCTGTTCGAAGGAGCATCCGGAAGGCAGCATTGTGAACATTGTTAGCGGGAAGCTAGCCCCAGCATATGTCAATGTAAAAAATGCTGTGATGATTGGAGATACTATGTTGGAAGATTACGAGAAGACATGGCCGGAAGGATTCAACAGCACCATCTCCAAGAACGTGGAGACAATGGCGGCGTCATGCAAATTTGTAAAGATTGGTGACTCTAAAGTCTACGATTTGAATGCAATCTACTCAAGGGTCATTGCATTGTTATCTAGTGACCGGGATGTCAACGTGAATGATGTATTTTCTTATGAGCTTGCACCTGTCCAACTGCAATGTTCATGAAGGATGGAATGCGGATTTGTAAAGCTAAGTCAAAGCTCAAGATTTCGCTCCAGATTGAAGTTTCGCGGAGTGAAGTTTTACATTTGTAAATAGTTGTGTATTCGTTTTTCAATTATTCTAATCCAAATCTCATACAATTCAATACTGGAAAGTGGTCTGATATTATAATTATAGAATTCCACATGTCATGGTGTATTCATAAATGTGGTTAAAACATTGTCACTCAATGTTAAGGTCTGCCATTCATATGCATGTTTTCTGATCATTTGAAGTGTTGCATATTAGATCACTGATATATTAAACTTAAATGGGAGGTTTATACATTGTGCCACACAATGTTAGTATTATCTCTACAAACAACGATTCACAAGAACACCCCTCAGAGTTTGAGTCATCAAGTTAAATCTATAAGAAATGTATGTACCTCCTCATCCACCACCTATTTTACTATTTCTTGTTTTTGACAGGAACTACATCCTGTAATAATAATAACAATAAATGTCTGTGTTTTCCTTTGACCTTAACCAGGTTTCTAGCTCTTAGTCCAATACAGTCAAAATTAAAGTGTATCTTATTATATATATATATATATATATATATATATATATATATATATATATATATATATATAAAGTTGAGTATAGTTTATTAAATCTTTGAAACATTTCATAAAACAACAACGCCGAAATGACCGATATTCACCCAAACTTACATATACCACTTTGGCGACGATGTAATGTTGTTATCAAAACGCCGTCAGTGCGACCGAATTGTCCCCCGAAACTACCACCTATTCTGCCTAGCCGACGTGGAAGGGTAGCCAACGCTTCTTAAAGGCAAAAACGAGTGGCGTTACTCGTTTTCCGTACTGATGCATACGTGTCCACTTACTTGCGTGAGATGTCCATATAATCCATATAAAAACTTGACAATTGAGCAATTGATATGCCATGACTGACAGTGACACAAATAAGTCTAGGCATAGGAAGGAGATAACTTCCTCAATTTGGTTTTCATTAACGCCGCTATTGGCGCTACGGTACACTTGTGGCACCGTATAATGTAGTCGATATTTGTCCGTAGCGAGGCGCCACAATTCAGACTACGGATTGATGAGATTAGGAAGAAATGTGTGCTCGAATGCCTCAGAAAATGCTATATCGAATATAATTCAAATCACAACTGACATTTATACATGTAATATACTGATGACAGACACAGACGGAGGGACGAACGGAGGGATGGAGGATCTAGGGAGGGACAGAGGGACGAACGGAGGGAAGGAGGATCTAGGGAGGGACAGAGGGACGAACGGAGGGAAGGAGGATCTAGGGAGGGACAGAGGGACGAACGGAGGGAAGGAGGATCTAGGGAGGGACAGAGGGACGAACGGAGGGAAGGAGGATCTAGGGAGGGACAGATGGACGAACGGAGGGAAGGAGGATCTAGGGAGGGACAGAGGGACGAACGGAGGGAAGGAGGATCTAGGGAGGGACAGAGGGACGAACGGAGGGAAGGAGGATTTAGGGAGGGACAGAGAGACGAACGGAGGGAAGGAGGATCTAGGGAGGGACAGAGGGACGAACGGAGGGAAGGAGGATCTAGGGAGGGACAGAGGGACGAACGGAGGGATGGAGGATCTAGGGAGGGACAGAGGGACGAGTATACAGCTAAACTCACGTATCATGCATTCTGCTAACAGAGACAGTCGGGCGGGCTGGCGGGCGGGGGGAAGGGAGGGAGGGATAGGAAACTGAAAGTTAGGGCATCAGTAGCGGTGATAGTGAGGGAGGGGGCATATAAAGGTTATATTGGAGGGAGAGGGACAGGGAGAGGGAGAGGAGGAGGGGGAGAGGAAACGATGGAGGCAAGGAGGCAGACGGACGGACGGACGGACGGACGGACGGACGGACGGACGGACGGACGGACGGACGGACGGACGGACGGACGGACGGACGGACGGACGGACGGACGGACGGACGGACGGACGGACGGACGGACGGACGGACGGACGGACGGACGGACGGACGGACGGACGGACGGACGGACGGACGGACGGACGGACGGACGGACGGACGGACGGACGGACGGACGGGCGGGCGGGCGGGCGGGCGGGCGGGCGGGCGGGCGGGCGGGCGGGCGGGCGGGCGGGCGGGCGGACGGACGGACGGACGGACGGACGGACGGACGGACGGACGGACGGACGGACGGACGGACGGACGGACGGACGGACGGACGGACGGACGGACGGACGGACGGACGGACGGACGGACGGACGGACGGACGGACGGACGGACGGACGGACGGACGGACGGACGGACGGACGGACGGACGGACGGACGGACGGACGGACGGACGGACGGACGGACGGACGGACGGACGGACGGACGGACGGACGGACGGACGGACGGACGGGACGGACGGACGGACATACAAGTGACACGGGAAATACGAGTCGAGTGACACGGGGATACGAGTGAGACGGGAATACGAGTGAGACGGGAATACGAGTTAGACGGGAATACGAGTGAGACGGAAATACGAGTGAGACGGGAATACGAGTGAGACGGGAATACGAGACGGACGGGAATACGAGTGAGACGGGAATACGAGTGAGACGGGATAGATATGAGTGAGATATAAGGATGCCTCTGTATGACTTCTGTTCCCAGTTCTACCCTTTGGCAAATACATTTGGGCACTCATGTGTCAAACCCGGCCCAACATCAATGTTACCGTTATACCTGTATCTTTGCCAACATTTGCTATTTCATTTCGTAAATTCAACCATTTAACTCCATTCCATGCATATCTATATTCAATAATCAGTGCGTCTAGGTGCACTTTTGAGCCATAAAAGGCGATACCATCGGCAAAAACGAACTGTGTGTTGCTTATTCTAAGTGACAGGACATCTGACGAGGTTTTGCTCCGACCTACGTCACTGTGAAACGGTCATTTTCCTCCGTGTGTCACCCAATAACTAAAGCGCGTTTGCAGGGACAGAAACGCAGCGAGTGAAAGGCCTAATATATTTTTGCTACTAATGTTAACGCAGTTATAATTGATGATATAGCCATCACTGATGGTACACCAAATACTAATTCGCCTTATGCATTTTTGTGATAGCGTATGTAGAATAATGTGGTTGTGCGTGTTTGTGCGCGAGTGTGTGTGGTTATATTTAAGTAAAAATGTATGTAACTAAAAATATCGTCATTTCAGTATACAGCAACCGACCTTTTAGCCACAGACCTTGAGCTGTGGTCATCGAATATGGTGTTGTGATAAAGGAATGGCAAACACCGAAATTGATTGATTGATTTGAAATCGAGTACACCGGAGTTATTTGTTCCGACGCAGGCTTATTACTAACTGTGTTCGACCTAGGTAACGGGACGATTAGCAACTGATTGTGCGCAGCAGTATATTTCGATAAGCAGCCAGATTAATTAAAACGAATCGAATGTAATGATATTCCAAGAGGAAAGAGCAAGCGTATTGGTTACACGTACAGGCAGTCGACATTAAGTTATGTTTAATGCATTTTCTAAAACTAAAAATTATAAAACAAAACTGATATATTCACTGTCATGCAGTTTCCTACTTTTATTCTCCGAATATATATATATAGATATAATTATGACAACAATTACTACTAATATCACTATTACCACAACTAACGATGCCTTTGGACTACAATGATCACTACCATCACGACCATATCTATTACTCCTACCATTTTTAATAATAATAGTAATATATATATATATATATATATATATATATATATATATATATATATATACATATATATGACAACAATTACTACTAATATCACTATTACCACAACCAACTATGCCTTTGGACTACAAAGATCACTACCATCACGACCATATCTATTACTCCTACCACTACTACTAATAATAGTAATTAGGTAATATCTATTGCGCCTAAATCCTTAGAAATCAAGCCCATAGGTGCATCAATATAAAAGGGTTGATCGACCGCAGAGTCAATAAACAATTCCAGTCGTCAGATTGATGCGCCAGAGAGCGATGGTGGGTAGGCACATTGTAAGGGTATACGTCTAAATGGTCTAGGTCCGTTATAGCTACTTCCCGTTACAGCTACATTTTCTTCCCGTTGTAGCTACTCGTTAAGTTTGGCGGAATTTAGCAATATGTTCAACTGATTTAACACTAGAAGGAAGCATGTTCCAAAGAATAAGTGCCTCCACAGCAAGAGTCCTAGTCCCAATAATTAACTTTAGGAACCCGAAATATAGCAGAATTATATTACCGAAGCTGAACAGATTGTCTTGTAGGAGTAAGCAATAAATACAATGGTTGAATACAAGAAAAGGCCTTCAGTTACGGATCTTGAAGATGATAAGATATCGGACAGGAAGCCAATGCAGAGACTTTCTAAGCTTTGAAGCAGCAACACGTGGAGACCTAGTCGCAAACCTTGCTACGCAGTTCTGAATACGTTGCAATTTTTGATTCCCCTAAAGGCAATATTATGAAAAAGAGAATTACAATAGTCAGTCTACTTGTGACTAGCGCAGTTGCAATAGTTTTTTGTACACAAGCACGCACGCGCGCACATACACACACCGCACGCATACACCGCAAGCACACATCGCACGCACACACCACACGCACACTATCACACGCACACCACCACACGCACACAACCACACGCCACACACGCCATACACATGCAAGCACGCAGCACGCACGCACGCACGCATACATGCACGCACGCACGCACGCACGCACACACACACACACACACACACACACACACACACACACACACACACACACACACACACATACACACACATACAGACACACGTATTCATGCAAATGGTCTTACATAGCTATAGTATTTCATTTGTGATCACGAACTGGCGCACACTCACAATCTACACACTCAAATACGCACTGACACTGATTAACTTACAAGTGCACACGCAGCCAAATACATACATACACCACTCACACGCACGCATGCATGCACGTGCGCGCACGCACAAACACACGCACACATAAAATACCCACACGCGCTGACCCACATTCACATTAGTGCAGGATTTCGCAGGTTGAAGAAAATGGGCGTGGTCTTGGTCACAGTGCAAGGTGCTTATTAATAATGGTGCATGCAATACACTCAAGCAGTATATATGACTGCAAAGGCTATACACTTTAAAATATACACAAGGCGGAGATAGCCCTTTAGCCTATTAGGCGAATCTATTTTGATTGTCGGTCAGTCTTTCTGTCTGTAACTTGTTCAATATGATAGGAATGACATCTGGTCAAATTGTTTATATCCGCGAATATCCACGGGAATCGCCAAGTCACCGCCTGGTCATCCTTCCAGTCCACGATATGTTCGGTGTGTCGGTGTACACTAATTTTCTCATTGACCAACAGTGTCTTTGGTGCGGATATTCAGGTAGGTTGGTTGTCTTCGTGTAGCGTCTGCCGCTACAGTCTGGTTCACTTCTGAATATTCTGTAGTGTCTTGACTGATCACTGCTGCCTACAATAATAAGAACAAAATACGATTTACTAGATTTTTGAAATTGTTAAACGTAATCATTGAAAATACATTGAACATTACGTTTTATTTTGACAGTGTACACGTCTACGTATGTTTGTGTCACTGAACGGTTTTGGAGTTATCGCTGGCACCGGTGATGTACTTAGCAAAAATGAATAGTAATGCTGAATCATTTACTCAATTATATAATAGTACGCCATGGTATATATCATTATTATCAAGTAATAAACTACTTATACAGCCTAAGTTGTGTGTGTGTGTGTGTGTGTGTGTGTGTGTGTGTGTGTGTGTGTGTGTGTGTGTGTGTGTGTGTGTGTGTGTGTGTGTGTGTGTGTGTGTGTGTGTGTGTGTGTGTGTGTGTGTGTGTGTGTGTGTGTGTGTGTGTGTGTGTGTGTGTGTGTACTGGATCATAGGATTATTGTTTAGTACATACGTTCACGTATGCATGCTGCTTTTCCGTTCTGCTGGCATCAACGTCTTCATAAGTAGCTTGTTGTGTGGACTGGACTGTAGTTTCACCTGACGTATGAATGGCTGCGTAGGTTCCTTTGGGAAGGCACAAAAACACATTAAAATTGCATTGCCATGAAAAAATAAACCATCTGATATATTATTTTGTATGAAAATCAATGGCAACAGTTGACATAGTAGGGTACGCTTAAAATAAATGTGCGATTTTCAGTTGTTTCTTAGGTAATTACTAAATTATTTGAAAACTGTGCAGCATATTATCTCTATAGGTAGTAGATAGATACCATTTTGTTAATAAAGTATACACATTTTAATGATTTAGCATGCGGGATGATTACTCGCTTATCCAACTACATTGTCGTCTATTTGGATGCAGCGCGCGTTAGCAGTTCGCACGACAGATGGCTAAAATACATCGTTTTGCGCGTTCTGCTTACTGGACCTTGGAACATTTTATTGGAGTTATGTACAAGGTCATCGTTGACATATACATTCTAGCTTCATGGCTTTTTCGTACACGGTTTCTCGATTTGGAATGAATTTGTATTGACTTTTACCTACGCCGGGTTTGCTCAGCTGGTTACAGACCGTCAAGCTGTTTACCATTAAGCGGCCCGCACACCGAGAAGACTCGCTTACGACGCGCTCACGACGCGCTTGCGACGCGTTTTCGATGCGTCTTGACCGGGTCTTTAGCGAGTCTTTAGCGAGTCTTGAGCGAGTCGTGAGCGAGTCTTTAGTTGATTTGCCCGCACATCACGGGAGAATTGCCACACGAAAGTATCGACAAACATCGTACTAAAACCTATATAACACATTTCTTAATAAACCATTTCTTCACACGGGTTTCACACTAGGATTGAACCGGCAAACCCCACGCCTGTGGGCATTCGATACCCTGACATTATAGCATGGAAAGGGAACACTTGCGAGATCATCGATACCAGGATTTGGGCCGACAAGTTCGTTATCAATGAAGCCCACAGTTGCAAAGTAGCATATTACACCAACCCGCCATTAATAAATGGTGTGAGAATGCATAACTCAAAATCCTGACCTGCTGGCACAAATCTGACTTCCGATTTGGAACCAGCATGTTGGATTTAATCGAAATTGAGTCCACTAGCAAAAGTTGTGGTATTGCGAAATAGACGAAATAGACGAAAATGACTAAGTACAAGAAACGAACATGAAATCCACGAAAACGACTAAGTCCTACGAGAAATGTGTACGTTATTACATTATCAAGCGAAAGTTATTACATTATCAGGCAAGAGGAGTTTATTACATTAACGGGCGAAAATTATTACTTTTTCGGTTAGCAAGTTTATTACATTATCGGTTGATGTTATTACATTATCAGACGGTTATTACATTATCGGTTGATTTTATTACATTATCGGGCAGTTATTACATTAACAGGCGATTATTACATTATCGGTTGCAACAAATGGCATTGATATTGTCCTATTAACAGAGACTTGGTTCACATATAGTGATGCTGTTAAACGTGCGGAGGTAACACCTGATGGCTATAAGCTGACGGATAACCCGAGACCGTCCGGCAGAACTGGGGGTGGGGTTGGTATTCTTTTCAAGTGTGGTACTAAACGTAAAGTGGTGTCATCTGGGGAACTCGATTCATTTGAGCTTGTTTATTGTGAGCTAATATGTCAAAAAAACGAACGTTGATGTGCACGTGATATACCGACCGCCATACTCGGGAAAACATCTGTTACAACTGCTACTATCTTTGACGAATTTCAAACCTATTTCGCACATGCTGTTCATACCACTCACTCACTTGTGATTGCTGGGGATTTAAAAATCCATATGGATACTGACACATATGCTGACCTAACACAGCATGTCACCGGCATAATAGTGAACCTCTGCTTAGTTGTCCCACGGCGGACTTCATTGGTTCCGACCATATGTTTGTGCTGTATAGGGTAAACTTGCCTCCTTTAGAGACATGAAGTGTTTCATACAGAAAACTTAAACAAATCGATAACAGTGCTTTTAGTAATGTAATGACCTGAAGGTTATAACAAAAGCATTGATGAATGCCACGGACATCAACCAGCTAGTTGGTGACTACAATACCGAACTAAGACAACTGCTGGATAGGCACGCCCCTACGAAATCTAAAACTATTGTTCTGAGGCCATCGGTGTCATGATTCGATGATGAACTGAAGTGACTTAAGTCGCAGAGAGGGCAAGCCGATTTAGTCTGGAGGCGGAGTAGAAATCACAAAACTTTGTTGTCATTCCACCGTGCTAGGAACAGATTTGTCAATGCATTTAATAATAAACATATAGCCAATCTCTCTCAGTTAGTCTCTGACGCCAAGGGGGATTCGAAGAAATTATTTGCCCTTGTAAACATACTGTGTGGTAAGAAGCAAAGTACTCCACTACCTGACCACGATTCGGTAGAAAACCTTGTAAATGAATTTGGCAATTGTTTTAATGATAAAATATATGCTATTCGGTGTTACTGAACCACCCTATATATCAGTCAGAGAGGGTGCTAACTTAGATACATTTCCAGTGGTCTCCTATGATGATGTGCGCGGGTTGGTCATGAAATAAAAAAACTACCAGCTGTGCTCTTGACCCCCATGCCAACCAAATTGGTTAAACAATACATTACTGAATTACTCCCCACTCCTTACGCACACAATCAACCTCTCTATATATAGCCACTGGGGAATTCCCACAGGAATGGAACGCCGCATGTGTAGTGTCATTGCTTAAAAAGGCAGGATTGGACCCCATTCAAAAAACTATCATCCGGTATCGAATCTCCAATATGTCTCTAAGCTAACCAAGCGAGCTGTTGTTAACCAACTTGGTCTTTATTCGGATTGTCGATTTCTTTGAAACCATGTCAGTCTGCATACAGAGTTGAACAGTATACAGTAACCGCTCTGGTTAAGGTCCAGTTTGACATTCTTCTAAACATGGACCAACAGAAGGCTTCACAACTTATTTTAATTGATTTGTCATCTGCCTTTGATACAGTGGACCATGACGTTTTGTTAAATATTACGAATTGCACTTTTAGAGTATCGGGCACAGCTCTAACTTGGTCTAACTCTTGTCACCAATCAAGATCGCAGCGAATTTGTATCAATGGCATTATGTCAGAGCAGTTTAAACTTGATCATGGTGTGCCGCAAGGCTCATGCCTAGGTCCCGTTGAAATCACAGAGTACTCTAGTCCTGTTTTCTCTATCACTGATCATCATGGGAAGTTAGGACATGCCTATGCTGATTATCACCAGGTCTACTGTGGTTTCCACCCCGAATCTATGGGCAGTAATCGTGAGTTCATGGACCGATGCATCAGTGACATCAGTACCAGGATGCAAAGGATGAAACTAAAAATGAATCGTTCCAAGACCGAGTACATATTATTTGGTACTCCATAGCATCTAGCAAAATGCACCAACATGGCTATCAACATTGGGGGGCAACAAGGTACATGCATTGAACTGTGTATGAAACATGGGCGCTTATTGTGATAAACACATGACTATGGAACAACATGTCAAGTCCAAATGTCGGGCTGCTTATGCACAATTGTATAACATCGGAAACGTCATAGAATATCTTGTTCACCAGACTGCAGAGAAACTGATACATGTTCTGATCCACATCCATATTGATTACTCTAATGCTCTCCTGATCAGCTTACCCAAACACCTTTTACAGAAATTGCAAATGGTTCAAAACACCGCAGCCAGCGTGTTGTATAGAATCGGCAAGTATGACCATATCACTTCAACACTGCAGTCATTTCACTGGTTGCCAGTGGAATTTCGCATTAAATACAATATATATTTACTGACGTTTAATTCTTTACATGGCCATGGACCAGAGTACATATCTGAAATGCTGGTTCCTAAAATCATCCATTATGGATTAAGATCACAGGATGATCTAACAATTGTTGTGGCCAGAACAAGGAGGAAAACTCTGGGAGATCGGGCCATTAGAGTGGCTGCACCAAAATTGTGGAACTCATTACCCAAAGATGTGCGCAGCTGCAACGACGTTGGCATTTTTAAGAGTAAATTAAAGACTCACTATTTTGGTGTAGCCTACAACTAACTTATGGTTGAACATTGTATTAGTTTCACAATTGTTAGATAACTACTTAATCTACATCGGATGTTTGTACTAATTTTTTAAATAAAATTTGCATTATTTATTTAATATTATTATGTTTTAATTATTTATTTTTAATAATTAAACAATGTATTTATTTTTTTAGCTAATTTATTTTACTATTTTATATTATATCAATACCTGTGTAGTATGTTGAATGTTTATATTGACTCGTATATTGTGCAGCACCATATAATATTACTGCATAAATATGATGCTACATAAATTAATAAACATTTACATGTATATTATTGCACTTAAGGCAAGTCATCTTAGTCATAATAAATAATCAGTTGACTAACCTTGCTGCGGCAAAACATCTCTAGTGTGACCATCCGTGAGGAATTCATACGTAGTGTTGCCTTCGTTGAATTCAGTACTCGTTACAGCCTCGTTTTGTCTCGAGTCTCTAGAAAAAGGCGACTAAAGCATTTTTGTACATGGAAACAATCAAATCGTAATGTCTATATAGTAATATGCTGGTATTAATGCTAGTTGCTCAGTAAACAAATTAAGTATGCATGCGGATTATTACATTTACTTAATAATACAACGTACACATACTATTTGCAATGCATGCACTAATTTATCTACATCTAAAACTCCATTAATTGGAGTGCACCTTATATAGCACAGGACAACCGTACCAGCAAACATGTAAACACTTAGTCTAAAGGAAAGGCGGGTCTGTGAAACGGACTGATGTGCACGTGCCCCCTCGACCTTTAGAATTTAAGCTGCGCAATGCCTGTGTTAGTGTGGTATCAGTTCCATGGACACTGTGAATGAACACACGCTTCGGCGGTGTAAAACAAATTAAACACACACCCATGCCTTTTAGAAGCCACCAGAGATGCCAAAAACGGATAGTCTGAAACTAGGGCGGCGCGGCGGCTGATATTTTTTGTAACAGAACACCAAATCTTATATAAACGGCACTAGCCCCCAAGACTACGTGAGGTCACAACCACATATGCTCAACCAAACAACAGAAAACACCAGTTTAGCCTCTTTTGTGTGGCATTTGTTATTGACTCGTCACGACTATATCGAGAACGAGGATTAAAAATTTTTTTTTTTTAAATATAGCTGCGCAGTAGGAACAGTAACATCATTTGGAACCGCACTGGATACCAAACTCTATGGCGAGTGTCATTCCTTCTATAGGTGCTAAGACCTATATGCATTACTATTGGAAAACCTAGATGGTCGCCAGAATAAAGGAAAGCGCAGTTCTCATACCGTATCGATGTCACCGGGTTCGGACGATCTAAACTTAGTGTCTTCGAACTTGTTCCGAATTGAATTTTTGTTCTCGCTTAATGTTTGTGAAAAACACATACCCACGCATGCACGCACGCACGGAAGCGCGCACGCACACGCATTATAGAAGACTAATACTACTACAACTACTACCTCACACACACACACACACACACACGCACGTACCCACGCACACACGCCCACACACACACACACGCACGTACACACGCACGCGCGCGCGTTATAGAAGACTACTAACGTCTCTTAGTTGCAAATCTTTTTCTCGCTTACTTTTTGAAAAACACACACACACGCATAATAGAAGACTACTAACCTCATTCCACGAACACCGTCTGAAAACGATATATCCACAAAATACGTAAAGGAAATAAGAACACTTTTTGCTTGAATTCATATTATACTACATGCAGCTATACATGTCCATGTCCACTAAGCCAAAAAGTCATAAAAACGTGATTTAGTAATACCACATGTTATGCTATTTAACTCGCCTTTTACGAATATGAATATTTTTCGAATAATAATATATTACTTATTCGCAGCAAAACTGAAATTGTCGTAATTGTCTGTTGTAAATAATTTATCCAGCTAAACTATAATTACTTGTCATAACTAAATATATATATATTATATATATATATATACATATATATATATATATAACATGTATATATATATACATATATATATGTATATAACACACACACACATATATATATATATATATATATATATATATATATATATATATATATATATATATATATATATTTATATATATATATATATATATATAACATTTCAAAGTATCACTGAACATGTGTATATTATACTGCATATGTCACCGGACAGGTGTATCTATATATATATGTATATATATATATATCCTTGTTCAGCAGTATATACATATATATTACTATAACATGTTATATATATATACACTATATATATATATACATACAGTATATATATATATATATATATATATACATATATGTATATATACATATAAAATATATTTCGAAATTTACATTCAACATCGGTATATGCTTACACAATTATATTTCGTTTACTTTTTGTAGTGAATAAATTATCACTAAGACAATTTAAAAATTACAACCAGTGCATCACTATATTCAAATATTTAGTTCATATTACTTTGTAAACATATAGAACGTATCTGAACATCGTTGGAATTACGCACACTGATTTGTATTGCTGTTTTTCATAAATTAAAATTAATCTTCCAAGCATGTCATGATTTATACGGTTTCTTTTAGAAGATGTATACAGTATACGTTTGCTGTGTGTGTTTGTTTGTGTAAATTACTATGTATTCGAAACAGGTTACCTGAAAACGGGCCAAAAGTTTGCGAAAGTGCCGAAGCAGAGGCCCTTGTTTTTCTAACTTTTTCAACAAAATTGGATATATGTGGAACCGTAGGAAAATTGTTTGTACCTCTATGGTAACTCACTCAGTGTAAATGCCAGTTGTATATAAACATTCTTTGCACACTTTGTTAAGAAAGAAAACCTGTGCTACGTTAACATCAAAGGCACATAACCAGATATACACGCAACACAATTTCCCCAAGAATCACCTTTCACCGAAGTCATAATAATGACCTGCATTGGAGAGAACAAACTATACAGTAAGAGAAATGTCATTAGTTCCAAAAGACATATGTTGTAAGGAATAACCGTTTTATATTAACATGTTATATATATATATATATATATATATATATATATATATATATATATATATATATATATATATATATATGTATGTATGTATGTATGTATGTATGTATGTATGTATATATATATACATATATATATATATATATATATATATACATATTTATGAGTATATATATATATATATATATATATATATATATATATATATATATATATATATATATAACTGTAAAAATAGAAGGCAATAAACGGATATACGCATTTTGTGATAAAAGAATGCCCATTTCATAATAATTTCAAGGGTCTCCATTATGTAACATCACTGTGTTTACTATACAATAATATTTATTTTAATATACAACAAAATGGCCACATGGTACTGAAATACGGGTACACTTGAAATACTAAAATATACTCCTTGCTATTATAATAAAGTAAAGCTTTTGAAAAGAAAATGATGATGAAGAGAAATAAGATTAATAGGACAATGATAATGAATGCTGTGATGAAGAATTAAGACGATGAATGTGTTTTATAATGAAGACGATGATGATGATGAAGTTGAAAATGATGAGACATGAAGATCATGGATTTTATTTTGAAACAATAATGAAATTGGTGATAGTGATGAAGATTATAATGGAGGTAAATTCTGAAGTGGAGACAACAACGACGGTGATTGTGTTGAAGGTGATTCTAGTGATGATGAGGTTGTATATGACAACTACTATGTAGGCTTTGACGATTATGATGACGGGGAAGAAGATATTAATGATAAGGGTTAGGATTACGAATATGTAGTTAACAAAAACTATGACGACGATTATTATGTGTTGATGATGACGAAGATTAATGTGACACGAAGATTAAACTAAAATTGTTTCAAATAATAAAGCTGATTATGAACACACTTTTGGTGGTAACTGTGATGGTGGTGATTATTGTGATTATGAGTACACCGTGAATTCACAGAATGTGCATCTCATCAATGATCATACAATGGGCTGAGTTCATTACACAATTGATATATTGGTTTATTACAAAATGGGCGTCCTCTATTAAACAGTGTCGTTTTACACAACTGACCTTTTACAAAAACTGGACAGCAATTATAATGCAAACACAGGAGCCGAAATATTTGAAGTTAAAATGAATAGGTTTCTGGTGAGATAAAGCTAACAATAGTGAAATAACCTAAGAAGTCGGAACGGCGTTACATACAACACATTGGTATACCGTTTTTAGCTGGCTGTCTTCGTCGACCCATATATACAATGCCGACTATGAGGCCGCCAATAAATCCAACAACCATCATGCCCACACCAGCACCGACAGCAACGAGAATCATGCTTGGGTTGTTGGCTTGAGTATCTACAAACATTATTACAAATAACAGCATAATAATCCAATACAAGTTATAAACCTTTGACCAGCTTTGATCATACATTAAACCAGGGGTAGAACTTCAGCATTTATTTTACTAGACAGCGGGACTAGTAAAGTGTACTACACCATGTAGTCCGCCAAAAGGTGTACTAGTCCGCAAAAATAAAAATAAACAATCCTAATTTAAGTCGTTCCAATTTGTTTTTAAACTAAAAAATAGTACATATTGCAACCCCAGTTAAATAACAATACACTTTTCCTAAAGGTACCAAAGATATAATACAGAAATAACCAAAGTAATTAATTAAAAAGAGAAGATATGATCTGTATTAAAAACTGCGCAATTGAAAAAGAATGCCGATTGCACTCATTGACCGGCAGTATCACCCTACCATTATTAATTTTCTATATCATATATTTATAATCATTTTAATAATAATAATAATAGTAACTTCTTTTGCGCCAATATCCTCGAAAATCAAGCTCAGTGGCGCGACAAAACCAGGGGATTAATCAATCTCATACTCGAAAGCAATGCGTGAGTCGTCAACGGGTGGATGAAGAAGCTAGGAGGCTAAGGAGGATAGGCAGCATGAAACAGATAGGTTTTTAGATGTCGGCGGAATGAAACTATATTACCTTGTGATTTAACACTGGCAGGAAGCGAATTCCACACCGTTGGTGCGGCAACTGAGAAAGCTCGGGTCCCGGCTTTCGTTTTCACCCGAGGGATATAAATTAGAGGGTTACTACTGGTTGAGCGTAGCTGTCTGGAATTTCTTGCTGGAGTTAGCATTGCATTTAGATATGCTGGTTGTGTAGATGAGAGTGCTTCATAGACTATAGTATACATTAAAAAAATGTTGCGATAGTGCACAGGTAGCCAATGCAGTGATCTTAGAAGCGGCACTGAGCGAGAAAAACGAGGAGAACGCGTGACTACCCTTGCTAAACAATTTTGGACACGCTGAAGTTTTGCTATGTCCTTGTTTGCGGTATTGTAAAGGAGGGAATTGCAGTAGTCAAGCATGCTGCTTACTAGAGCTGTGGCGATGGTTTTAGCAACGGAAAGTGATAAAAACCGGCGGATACGGCGAAGATCACGGATATGGTAAAAACAGCAACGGCATGTTTTCGAGATATGTTGTTTGAAATTGAAGTTTTCATCAAACGTTACTACGATATTTAAAACTGAGGCGGCTGGTGTGATACTCTGACTCAGAATATGTGTCGGGAAAAAGCCATCGAGTTTTGCCCGCTGCGTTGAGGTACCAATGATGAGAAATTCGGTCTTAGCTGCATTTAGTTTTAATTTACTGTTTTTCATCCAAAGGGAGACATCGTGGAGACAATCCCTGAGCTGGTGTATGGAGCGACAAGTATCTGTGATGTGGTCAAAGAAACATAGATTTGTGTGTCATCTGCATAAAGGTGATGATCCATGTTGTGACTCTGGATAACTGAGCTTAATGGTGTTGTGTACAGAGTGAAAAGCAACGGACCCAAATCAGAACCCTCTGGGACACCACAAGAGGGGGCAGCATGTCTGAGAAGCAGTTTTAATGGCTTGCCGTCTGTCAGTAAGGTATGAAGTAAACCAGCTCAGGGATGTGCCACGTTGATAAGCGTGTAATGAGAATGTTGTGGTCAATGGTGTCGAAAGCGGTGGATAGGTCAAGCAGGTAGGTTAATGCAGTAACTTTGCCATTATCAATGTTAAGGTTTATGTCATTGTGTACTTTTAAAAGAGCAGTTTCTGTTGAGTGAAATTGTTTGTACGCAGACTGTGATGCGTTGATTAAACCATTTATGTTGATGTGAGAACTAAGTCGATTTGCAACAACCTTTTCAAGTATTTTGGAAATGAAGCTAAGGTTGGAAATAGCCCTGTAGCTGTTTAGTTCTTCTTTTGGCAGAGTTGTCTTCTTAAGGATTGGGTTTACATGTGCACATTTAAAGTCTTCAGGAAATAAGCCGGAGCAGAGTGCACGGGCGTCGATCGGTGGGGGACGGGGGGACGCGTCCTCCCCCCCCACTTTTCAGGGTGGGGGGACAGCATAGGAATTGTCCCCCCCACTTTTCAGGTCAAAAAAATTGCGGCGGCTGACTCAACACTCCTCTATCTTAAAAGCCGCTACATATGACTAGCTAGACAATAAACTCGCGATATAAAGTTCAGTAAAGCTATTTATCGCAAATTAACACGAGGCAAACTAGTTTTGAGGCATGTTTTGCGCCATAATCCGTGGTAGTTATTTAAACAAACGTAATATTTGTTAATGTATTGAACGAAATTGTAGACAACTCTTCACAGCAGTCATCACAGGAGACTAATCGAACAGCCCGTAGCGTTTATACCAAAAATCCTTTGTTATTTCGCTGCACACTAATGATTTTAAATTTGTCGCGCATACGCAGAAAGGCCTATCGAAAAGTTTATAACTACCGGGAAAATGTAAGCCGCTGCCGGGCTCTATCAACCTTGTGTTGATATTATTAATAGGCTCTAACCATCACGCACATTTTAAATGATAAAATTTGTGTTGCACTTTCACCCCTCGCTTGCTTGTTGCTAATCGCCTACGACAGAAGTGGCGGATTCCTGCACTTTTTGTAACCTATTCCCACTTGACTGATGACAAATTTCTTTGCAAAAATGTTGGATTGGGAAGTTCTACACAGGCACAGCATGGGCGTCGATCAGTAGGGGAAGAGGGGGACGCTGACCACCCCACGGCCTGAGGGGGTCAGCATAGGAAATGTCCTCATACTTTTTCAGTTCATAAAACAAATGTATAGGCATATATAGCGAGACTGATCACTCCCCTCTCTTAATTTAAACCCTACATCTGACTAGTAGTAAAATTAATAATAAAATAAATTGCTTGGTTGGCAGCAGCCAGCAACTTGATCTAAGTCCAGTAAATATTCATCTTGCCGGGCTCTGTCATTTTGCACCCTTGTATTGATATATAGCCATCAAGCACATAATAGATTATTATTTTTGGTTTGCCCTGTCACCCCTTGGATTGCAGCATGGTCGCTCTGGTGGATATTCATATCGCCTACGGCGGAACCAGAGGATTTATGCACTTTGTGTAATTTGATCTCAATTTAGTGATGACAAATTTCTTTGCCAAACGGTGGGATTGGGCAGTTCTACACAGGCACCCCTGTAAGATCTGCATCTTGTCACTCTATGAATAAGGCAAGCAGTGTTGGGTCCAAAGTCTACCCCCAAATGTTCAGTGATTGGGGTAGGCCATGACCCCTCTTCAAATATATGTTGCAAACATAGCTATTATAAATATCATAACATAAAGGCTTTTTAGTTTAGAATTAACACTAGACCAACAATAAATTATGTTTTATATTTAAAAAAATACTTATGTGTATTTCAGGTCACACACACACACACACACACACACACACACACACACACACACACACACACACACACACACACATATATATATATTATGCATGTCATATATATTATATATACATATATATAATATATATGACATATTATTATATATATATATTATATGATATATATATATATATATATATATATATATATATATATATATATATATATATATATATATATATATATATATATATATATAATTATGCATACATATATGTGTATATAAATTGGTCCTCCGTCCCCCCCCCCCCCACTTTTAAAACCGGATCGACGCCCCTGGCAGAGTGATGCATTTATTATGTCTGTTATTGGTTTAATTAAAACGTCAAGGCATGCTTTCAGTAGTATGGTCGGAAGTGGGTCGATATCACAGGATTTACTTGGGGATGACATTTATTTTTCTCACTTCAGTAGTTCTGGCCGGTTCAAACGATGTGAGTTGAGAATTTAGTTGTGGAGAGTCGGCATTTACAGTGTCTAAGGTGTGATCTGTGAAGGCTGAATGTATCAGGCTGATATTGTCTTTAAAATGACTTGAGAAAGAGTTACAGTGACTTGATTGATGTATGGGTTGGTAGAGAAGGAGCAGGCCGCCTGTGTAAAGTCTGATTTACGCATTTCCATAGCAGTTTTGGTGTAGCAGAGTGATTTGCGACCATATTTTCGTAATAATACGACTTTGCTTTTGACATTTGTCGGTTACATAGATGACATTGCCGTGTGTAGCATGACCTGTCTAAGGATGAACGAGATTTACGCCAAACACGTTCCAGATAGCGACAGCGCCGTTTAGATTGGATTATTTCCCGGGTCATCCAAGGAGCTGGCGGCTTTTGTGACGCAGATTTGGATTTAGTGGGTGCATGTTTGTCAAGCAATGTCTTCAGTATTTGACGGTATTGTTTGTATAGGTCTGATACATGTTCTTTAGGATCTGTGACAAGGTCGGATGTAATTATATCAGTCATAAATGATGCAATGTTGATACTGTGAACGGCTCTGGAGAACACGTTGTGTTTAGACACGGATGGGGCTATAGGAACTTTAAGATCTGCAATTACTGTGTTATGGTCCGATAAGCTATCTGCAACCGTGGGTGTCTGAATGTTTTTACAAGAGGAACGAGTTATCAAGATGTCAAGCCAATGTCCATGTATGTGTGTTGGGAAATTGACATGTTGTTTTGTGTCAAATGATGCCAGGATATCATTAAACGTGGTGGTAGTTGTTGCAGATGGTGTATCCAGGTGAAGATTAAACTCGCCCACAATGTAAAATTCTGTGTGCATGGTTGCAACATTTTCCAAAAGATCCTGGAATTCTTCAAAGAAGTTAGCTAGGTGACCTGGAGGGTGATAAATACAAATGAAAACCCCACAGAAGCACGAATTAGATATGTTTAGACAAATAGATGTAAAGGTGGTATAGTCAGGGCTGGTGTACAGGGTTACGTTGCATAGTTTTGAAATAAGGAAACCGACACCTCCGCCTCGTCCAACTGGACTTGGTCGATGGTGGAACGTATAGCCAGGAGGGGAGATGTCGGCAATACATGCATCTGTGTCATGCGGTCTGAGCCAGGTCTCAGTCACAGCGAGAATGTCTTTTGTTTTGGAAATTATAAGATCAGTGAGAGAGGCGGTTTTTTCACGAATTAAACGAATGTTAGTGGTGGCCAGGCGAATGTTGTGCCTCACCACAGGTCCAGGATTAAAACTAACATCTCCCGCTAGCAGTAAGATCAAGGCCAATTTAAATGTTGGCCTGGAACGGGGTATTGGTAGTAATTTTTGGTTGAAACAAAGATTAAGGCATGGCAGATTGTGTAAATATGTTAAGGATTCTTGTGTGGTAATATATTTGTAAGGTGTTTAAACTTAATGTAACAAATGAGTTAACAGCATAACATATCCAGTTATACAAAGTAAAATTAATGTTCAATGTCTGCCAATGTCAATGTCTGCCTCCGTTTTCTTTTGCCATTATTCACACTTCTAAAACTATACTGACTGTAGGGTGGACTATCTACAATCGTGTAGTAAACAACTACTCAGGGATTATTCTGCCCTGGAGCTTGTAACGTCTCAGCCGTGACGTTTGCCCTTCAGCTGACCTGGTCATAGGTCCAGGCGTCGTGGTGGCTTGTTCACACGACCACTGCGGGTCACAAACCCCGCGGGAGGCATTGGGTAATTAGCGGGTGGACTTGGACCCGACGGTGCCTCTTGTGATCTTCCTGGTCGCGCGACCACAGTCTCCGGTGTTTGTTGACGGACCGGGCTGATCGTCTTCGGCCTCTGCTCGTTTAGTGCGATCCAGGTTGTCCTCGCGTTGGACTCCGAGCTTTGACCTGACGGAGTGACAGCTGTTAATCGAGTGTCTGCCCCGATCGTTGACAGGCGAAGATTTCGTCTGTTGGGTCTGTGTTTTCTACCGTTATGTTCAATAACATATGATCTCGGCGACTGGTGTCGGCTGACAAGGGTAGCGTGCTGCCATTTCTTGGAACCTGGAAATGGAGCCATCCTCACTGGATCGCCGGGCAGAAGTACAGGGAGATCGTCCTTGACATGTGTGTCATGGTAATGACGCTGTCTCTCCTTCTCCTGGTCTAAGCTGCGTCTCACTTTGGTCACGTCGTAGGCAGTGGGCCTGAGAAGTTCCCGTGCTATGGGTAACTTATTTCGAGGCCTGCGACTCATGCATAGCTGGGCTGGTGACAGATGACAACTTTCAAGCAGCGTCGTTCGGTAGCCCAGCACAGCCAATTGTTTGTCCGTACACTTACGCCAAAGCCGCTTGACAATCTGTACTGCTCGTTCCACTGCGCCGTTCGATTGCGGAAATGCGGGCGACGACGTATAATGGTCGATTTGGTAATCTTTGCAGAAAAGCGCAAATTCGCGAGACGCGAACTGAGTTCCATTATCAGATCGCAATTGTTCTGCAATCCCATGGCGACTCATTTGACTTTTGAGGGCGTCGATTGTGGCAGCGCTACTCAAATTCTCGAGTTTGTCGACTTCGATGAACTTGGAATAGTAATCCACAGTGACCAAGTAATTGCTTCGTTCCCATTCGAAGATGTCAGTCGCTACCTCGAACCACGGCAGGTCGGGTGTTCTCGTTAGTCTCAGCGTTTCGGCGTGCTGCTTATTCTGGTACGTATTACACGCTGCGCAATCACTAACGAGATTTTCGATCTGTTGCGTCATCCCTGGCCAGAATAGCGCTTCCCGCGCTCGCTGCTTGCATTTCGTGATGCCCAAGTGCGACTCGTGTATTTGTGCAAGCATGTTAGGCCTCAGGCTGGGTGGCCCAACGATTCTCATGCCTTTGTACACTACACCGTCTGATACTGAGAGTTCGTCACGTATTGTCCAGTACATTCTGATTCCGTGCGGTGTCTCCTGCTTTGTATCTGGCCAACCATTCAGGACCATAGCATGCAGCTCGTTCAGTTCATCTGCTGTGCATTCCTGGAATTGCTTGTATCGTGTAGGTGTCACGGCGATGAAGTTGACCATAGTGACCATGACATGCTCAATATCAGGTACTGCATCAGGCAGGTGGGCACGACTCAGTGCATCTCCCATGGGGATTTCCTTGCCTGGTTTGTACGTCACGTTCAGGTCGTATGGCTGCAGTCTCAGCAACATTGCTTGTAGCCTCATGGGAGCTGATAGCAGTGGCTTTGCGCATATCGCTTGAAGTGGTTTATTATCGCTCTCAACTGTTGTATGTTTCCCAAAGATGTAGTAGTGGAATTTCTTGCAGCTACGGACGATAGCTAACATTTCCTTTTCCAGTTGAGCGTGTCGCTTCTCTGTCGGTGTGAGCGCTCTCGATGTATACGCTATCGGACGACCGTCTTGTAAGAGAACTCCTCCTAGTCCGTAGCTACTCGCATCACACTGTATTGTGACATCTTTCGTCACGTCGTAATACGCCACTGGCGTACTACAACAGAGTTCCTTCAGCTCATCGAAGCTTCTCTGTTGTTGCTAGTTCCAGTAGAAATCGACATCTCTTTTCATCACATCTCGTAGTGAGGCGTCCACTGTGCTCATATTCGGAATTAATTTCGAGAGATACTGGACAAATACAAGAAATCTGCGTACGTCTTCCTTGCTTCCGGGAACTGGCATGCTGCGTACTGCTCGGACTTTCTCTGGATCCGGTTGCAAGCCTTGGTCAGTCACCAAGTGTCCCACGTAGGTAATTATTGGTTTTTTCACCTGACACTTGTCGAAGTTGAGTTTGAGATTCCACTCGGTCGCTCTCTCAACAACCTTTCTCATTATATTGTCGTGTTCTTGTGGGGTCTTCCCTGCGATCAGGGTATCGTCTATGATAGATCGTGCGCCATCGATATCTTCCAGCATCTCGTCCATGATTCGCTGGTAGATTTCTGGAGCCGACTTTATGCCAAACGGGAGGCGCAACCACCTGTATCTTCCGATTGGCGAGTTGAAAGTCGTCAGTAGACTTCATTCGTAGTCGAGTTTGATTTGCAGGAATCCCGACCTTGCGTCTATCTTGGAGAACACTCTGGCAACTGGCATTGATGCTACCACTTCTTCCACCGTTGGAATTGGGTAGTGTTCTGGTCTGATGGCTTTGTTGAGATCTTTGGGGTCTGAACAGATTCTCAACTTTCCATTCCGCACAACCGTGACCATCGAACTAACCCAGTCGGTGGGCTCTGTCACTTTGGTAATGTGGCCATCAGCTTCCATCTCCTTCAGTTTCGTACGTATCTTCGCTGACAGTGCTTTTGGCTGACGTCTTGGTCCATGTACTACTGGCGTGACTGTAGGATCGATCTTGATAGAATACGTCCCTGGAAGCGTACCTGTCGTTTTTCTCAGTTGACAAGCTCGTTGGTGACTTCGTGTATTCTTTCAAGCAGGCCTAGCTGTTCGCTGGCGTGCCCTGACAACAACGGCTTTTGATCGACGTACTGGACATCCACGAACTTGTTCTTGTAACGTGTGGGGAGCGTGACGTAGCCTTCCACTTTGATAGGGTGATGTGTGTACGACTTGCATTTGCGAGCGGTCTTCGTTATTGATGTATCGCAGAGCATATATTTGAACACTTTGTACGACAACAAAGATTTCGTGGCGCCGGTGTCTATTCGCATATCGATGTGAAATCCATCTACTTCTATGCATTCCCACCAGTCGTGTTTGCCTGCGTCAGTGACTGTGTTGATCAGATGTGCACATCGCCGCGAAATGTCCCTTCTTGCGACAGTAATTGCAGTTACTGTCTTTGGCAGGGCAACGTGCATGATTGTGATCATACCCGCATTTCATGCATTTGGTATTTGGCGCTTTCTTCTTGAAGCGGTGCTGCGTGAACCTGGACTGAGGCCTGTTGTACGAACGTCGAGGTGCGTTCGATTTGCCTGTCTTCACAGCATCAATTGTCGGATCTTCGTCGATGCCGATAGCGCGCATGCTCTCTTGTGATGTCTCGTAGTTTTGGCCGATACCAATGGCCATTTCTAACGTCAGGTCATCACCCTTCTCGAGACATTTTTCGCGGACAGCAGCATGCGATGATCGTAGCATAATCGTGTCTCGCAGCATGCGGTCTTCTTCGACGTAGCCGCAGTCTTTCACGAGGATGCGGAGGTCTGTAACAAAGTTGTCAAACTTTTCTCCCGCATTTTGTTTCCTACTATTGAACGATACTGTCGCACGGATGCGTTTTTTCATCGGTGCGACGTACTGCCCATATTTGGCGTACACACCCTCCAGAGTGGCGTTCTCCGCGGGAGTGTCGTCCGTCGCTGGCGTCCATACGAATGTCTCGTATATTTCACGACCTTTATCCCCGATGTATGTCATAAGGTAATTTACCTTCTGACCTTCTGTCTTAGAGGCGAGACGACCTTTGAACGTAAAGTCGCAGTGCTGTCGAAAGCGGCGCCATTCGGTTGCGAGATTGGCCAGTTGCCAATTCATGCAAGGTTTGTCGGCGGCGTTCGCCATGTTGACTGACTGGCCGGACAGTTCTGGTAAACACTCACTGCGTATCGATGTCGCTCAGTCTGCGGTAATCCTAGTCGCCCCGGTCATCCCCCGGTCAACCGCGGTCAAGGATGCTGGCGTCGCGACATAGAATCGGTCGATCACCGAGTGATGCCTTGTTGCAAAACTGCCAAAGTAATCTCTTGGCAAATGGTCCGCTCTTTTCTGCCGTCTTTCACATCAGACAGTGCCTGGAGTTACTATGTACATGATAGTCCGTAGTTTCTGTTTCTAAAACAACTTTTTACATTATTTTAGAGCTACTTCTAGACACCATGTAACATAAGGAGACTCTGACTCGGGATGGCAGTGTTGTAACTCGATATGTTTATTGGCTGGGCGTGTACACATGCGCGGTAGCTAGTCACGCTAAATATTACAGCTAGCAGTAGTATCAAGGCCAATTTAAATGTTGGCCTGGAACGGTAGTAATTTTGGAAATATAGCTCACATTACAGTGTTATGGAATAAAATGCTCTACTGGACTGTAATACTGGAAAATAAAAAAACACGAGAAATGTATAGACATCAAAGAACAGTTAATCTTACAAATAGTGCCCAAACAAGTTCATAGCTGGTGGCTATGTCATCATTTATCGGAAAAGGAAGTTGCTGTAGCCAATTGCTCACTGGCAACAATTTATCAACGTTTTAATGACTTGGGATTTAGTTACTACATTCCCCAGCATGTGGATGTGTTGGGGTTAGGGTCACTGTGACTACAAAGACTTGATTGATTGATGTAGGGTGGGTTGGATGACACATTGACCTTTACTAGACAACCGGACTAGTTATTAGGCAGGTTTACTAGTTCGCCCTTATCTTTACTAGTGTACGGACTAGCGGACCAGTGGGTGCTTCTACCCCTGTAAACGGAACACTGTGTTTACATCCTGTGCTATGAACTGGCGAGTGTGTCAATAAGTGAGCTGAAAAGGCTGGGAGTCAATAATGATCATTGGCTCATCCTCAGTATTAAAACGCTTGAGGGAGAAAAAACGATCTCAATTTGTATCCCGGTCAGCATTATCAAGAACTGCTTCGTGATAATGAACCCGCCAGATATTGCCCATGTCCACCTTTACGAAAGCATACAAGGGCTGATCGGTGATGATGAGCATCACTGAACACGGCCATAATTCGAAACGTTCACAGTTGTCTTGAAGGTTTCCACGGCGTGAAGAATCAGAAAACAGAACAACCGTCATCGCATAAAAGCGGCAATAACATGGACCTTTATTCTTCATATTAATATTACTCCGATGATATATAGCCCAATATACCAATTTCCACCTTCTTCCAAAGGTATGGAGTTCAAGTTACTTCTTGCTTCACTTAATGTAATAGAGCCTCCTTCGTGTTGGCGTAGTTTGTGTTGTGGTGGAACGTTATAGGGCGTTTGTGGAGAAGGCATGTGTCATGGCTTCAGGAACGTAGCATTTGTTTTCAGGATCAAAATAAACTAGTGAATTTCCAATCAACTAGTGAATTTTCAATCCCTTCTTGTGGACGTCTTTTTGTGGTTAATGGTAATTTATTCTCTCTCGCTGTATAGAGATGATAATTTTCTAATCCAGGCATGACTGACAAATATAGTTCCTATCATGACAGCTAGACAGCATTGTTTCCTAACATATGAGATGCTGGGACCAATCAGCGCATCAGCAATACTACGCTTCCGACTTTTTGGCTATCTTCTATTGATTCTTATACATAAATCGTGCAGCTAAGGAAGAGCGTCTTCCTCTAACAAGAGCTGAATGTGGTTGCTTCTCATGTTGCTCTTTCCTGGAGTATTTATTTAATTTTAATTAATTTTGTTATTGTTTTAACTCATTTGGAATAATCATTGTGAAGTGCCCCAGAACAATTATTTGGATGGGACGCTATAGAAGAAATACATATAAATTATTATTATTGCTATTATTACTATAATAAATCCACCAGCTCCTGAAACAATCATGAAGTTACTCATATTGTGAATCCACTTGCTTCTGAAACAATCAGTTAGTCAAGTGTGTATGTAAACGTGAGTGCAAGGGAAACGCAGTTGCATTATTAAAAAAATCCTTGAAGTGGGATATGTTGCTGCAGCAAAACAGCTTCCACCATCGAACCAACTGGCTGAACCGGTGACCATGATGTTTGAGGCTGGAGAGTCAGCGGACACTTTAAGTACGAATTAGTTAACCGTTCAGATGGAACTAGTTGCGTTTCTATATGTTATATATATATATATATATCGCGCAAATATCCAGTATACATAGATAAACAAATGTGACAAAAATAATTAAGCATATTATGATATTACTACTTCCGTGTAACGAACAAAATGACCAAGTACACCTACCTTTTTCAACATTTGCGCCATGTGGCTTTGTCTGTAGGGATGAAACAGCGAGTCCACCTTCATAAACCTTCAACCACACTTCGTACTTGGGTTTCACATCAAACTTTCCATTGATGACCACTTCTCGTTCCTCAGCCGCCACACTGCCCTCTGGTGGATAATGTGCTTCTTCTCCACCATCCGGCTGATAGTAGATTACGACTGACACAGACGGAGATGTAGATCTCTTACGTCGCATGCACGGTACATTGTATAACCATGTGACAATCATATGATCTTCTGTCAGCTCAATCTTCTCAATGACAACTTGTGGGGATGCTGTTAAAAGATAGAAGATCAACAGTTGTGTGGTTAACTAAATGGATTACATAAAACATTGGCAATAGTCTTTAAACAGTAAACTCAATTTGAAAACAAACAGTATGTTCCCAATATAATATGAGGCTTTATTGTTAAAATGCATTGCAAATCTGATATTGTTAAGTGGTGGAATCACATAGTTTCTTCACAAGCTTTCAAACTAACTATCCCAGTAGTCCTGCTATATCAAATGTAAAATGTCAGCTCACTCCTTGCAAAAGTGACGGGCGGACAGAAATTACATTTTAAATATGCTGTATGCATTGTCCCATATGGCACTGGCCCAACGAAACTGACTGCATAATTAAACTCCAAAAATCACCATTATAAGAATCGGAAACCGAAGTGTTTATAATACCCATGTATTACACTTAGTGGTAACACAATTCAGAACATTAATATCTTCTTCCGCGTCATCATAATCGTCAAAGCCTATATAGTAGTTGTCATATACAACCTCATCATCACTAGAATCACCTTCAACACAATCACCGTCGTTGTTGTCTCCACTTCCGATTTTACCTCCATTATAATCTTCATCACTATCACCAATTTCATTATTGTTTCAAAATAAAATCCACGATCTTCATGTCTCATCATTTTCAACTTCATCATCATCATCATCTTCATTATAAAAAACATTCATCGTCTTAATTCTTCATCACAGCATTCATTATCGTTGTGCTATTAATCTTATTTCTCTTCATCATCATTTTCTTTTCAAAAGCTTTACTTTATTATAATAGCAAGGAGTCTATTTTAGTATTTCAAGTGTACCCGTGTTTTAGTACCATGTGGCCTTTTTGTTGTATATTAAAATAAATATTATTGTATAGTAATTAAATGTAGTGATGTTGCATAATGGAGACCCTTGAAATTATTATGAAATGGGCATTCTTTTATCACAAAATGCGTATATCCGTTTATTACAACATTGGCCTTCTATTATTACAGTTATATATATATATATATATATATATATATATATATATATATATATATATATATATATATATTGCAGCTCAGTTTTTTATATGTGTTAATAGCAGATAGTACATACATTCTTTAATAAACAATGCAAACAAAATTTGAAACAATCATCTAACAATATTTAAACCATGAACAGATTGCTGTAGATAAACTACGCACGGCTCAGGGAGACTGTCACAAAAGCCATTATTGGTGATCTCGTAGCAGCCACCCCTTTGAGTAAATGCCAACAAAGTTATTTTGCTCGCTTAGCCTCTTTCAATAAATGATAGCAACACAACTGCATACTCTCTAACACTGTAACCGTTGCACACGTATCTCAATTATAGTACTTACAATTAGTGTTGACACCTCAAACGCATATTAATTTAATTGGAAAGCTAGCAAGTAGTTCCAACTACACCTGATATACTGATTGCAGGCTTGCAAGAAGTACCTAAACCACATAAAAACAACTTTGAGGATCAATGTTTTCAAACTTGGCTGAAAATCACTGTTTCCATTGGAAACATAATGGAGCCTCTTCAATGAGACTACACAAAATTGTGTTGTTTCTTGGGAAAACGTAAGACTTTTTCTGTTAAATATGACATTACTTATACACTACTAACAAGGATAACAGTCTCATCACATCATTATGACCATTTACTGCAATGTGTTCAGTGTATAAATAATAATAATATAATGTTATTTAATATAGCACCGCATCCAATTATAAATTGTTCATGGTGCTTTACAATATGCCTAACTTTATATACATAAAATTCATTGGAATAATCCTGAAATATTAATATATATTAGCAGAACACATATAAACCCAGTTATAAAATGTATTAGAACAATATTCGTAGATAAACAAGTCTAAATAGAATAACACGAATTATTTTACCTAAACTGAAGTAAATAGGTAATAAATAATACATAGTTTAATATAAAAGATCGATAAATGTTATGCAAAAATATAAACTATGCCGCAAGAAAAGAGAGTCGAATTAAATTAGTCTTTAAGCGTGTCTTGAATGTTGACAGACAGCCAGACATTGCAACGTCATGGGGTAAAGCGTTCCATAGCGCTGCTGCTATGATTGGAAGAATTGCTTCCAGCTCTCCCATGAGTCCGCAGTTATTGCTAGCAGAACGCAACGTTCTTGTAGGTTTGTATAGACACAGAAGGTCGGTTAAATATTTTGGGGCATCGCTGTGTACACCTTTGTATGTAAACACACACTATATATATATTCATATATAATATATATATAATATATATACAAATGTATATATATATACATATATATATATATATATATATATATATATATATATATATATATATTCATATATAATATATATATAATATATATACAAATGTATATATATATATATATATATATATATATATATATATATATATATATATATATATATATGTCATACGTCAGAGCTGGCTGCACCTATGTGGCTCTGTAACATTGCGATCTTTCTGTAAGTTGCTTTTATCTGGCACAGGTATTGTTTGGCAGAGGTGAGTACATCTATAGTCTGTGTTTAACGTATGAATTGAGATATATGCAACTTCGTAAGCTTTTAGTGTTTTTATCAAAGAACTGAACCACTAATCTGTCAACCGTGTCGCCAATTGTTGACAACTACTATCAACTACCGGCCAGTATGCAGGTCCATCGTCGTGCATCAGTGAGCGTCGCACTGCATGCAAGCCCTCTACACCTACAGTGCCTGTCGTTTATATCAGCTTGGCCAATCGACAGATCCCAATTCATCACGCTTGCTTCTTCATACCTGGACCACCATACATATATATTGGTATAGCTGTAAGGCGACCAACCAAGCGTGGGTGTCGACGTGGAAGTCATCGTCAACATCAACAAGCTATCTCCACTGTAATTGGCCATCGACCAACCAGCACCTACGTGCGAGTGTGATCTTCACAACAACACCATGACAACCTAATTCCAGTCACACTCTTTGTTAAACTAGATTATTTAACCTGAATAACATTGTGCTAATGTCATGATATGGTCTTGTCCGATGGGTTTAAATACATTGTGTTCAGGATCCTCGTGTGCACACCGAAATATGAATCTACAAAATCTAACATATACCATGTATTTTTTTTTTATAAATCACCCCTACCTCTGGTCCTGCCGGTCTGTGTGACAGTGCCACTTCTGTTTGGTCCTTGGGCCGGTGGTCGACTGTTCTCAGCATAGACAGAGAAGACATACTCAGTCTGAGGTCTTAGACCTGTCACAGTCGCCTGATACCTGGTCACGCCATCTGTTGTGTAGTTGAACATGTCTCTCCAAGTTCTCAGAGTCACCTCAGTAGACGCCCTGTACTGTAGGGTGAACGTCTGTGGAGGGTGGCCACCGTGGAATCCAGGGTGCCACTGAAGGGTGAGGGCGACTGACGTGTGGTTACTCAGGACTGTGAAACGAAGTGGTTCTGTTGCTGGACCTAAGGTTGGAAATAAAACATGACATTATATAGTAAAATTAATATATTATTAACACAACATTTTACTAAACAATTGAAATGTCAAATTAGTTTATTTCAGTATGTATCCCCAATTCAGCAAACATTACACAATGTTGGATATCATGTTTTTGCAATTTTTGTGACGTTTCAATTATAACTTCATAATAAGCTATTCAATAAAATAACTTTATTTCAGACTACTGCATATATATATAACTGACTAGACTATAATGACTGGAAACTATAAGTGTAAAGTGTACATTTCTCCAGTAATTATGCAAGTGTACTTGCGTGTGCGATGCGACAAAGACTGCTTCCATCAGTTGACTGTTGCTCTCCATTTATCTCTCTGCTGTGAGATTGATATCCATGAGTTGTGATGAGAGTGATGTCTTTATGTCTCTCAGCTTCAGGCTTCTCTTGATATCCTTGAATTGTGACCAGAAGACAGTTGAGAGTAGAGAACCTGCTTTTGGTAGTGTGTCTGGTGACATCCTCATGAGGTGTACAGTCCACTGGAGATTCTTTCTGATCAGAAGATCTTCCATAGATGGCAACCCTGTCCGTTTGAGTATTTCCTTGTTTGTCCCTTTGTCCAGGTTATCCTCATGATCGAACGCAGATGTCGCATCATGAAGCTTTTTCACCTGTCGTCTGTACACTGTCCAGGCCTCGGCTCCGTATAGGAGGGTAGACAGCACGATTGCACGGTATATCTTGTCTTTAACCCGCATGGACACATGGTGGTTGTTCCAGAGTCTCTGGCGTAGTCGGCCGAAAGATGCACTAGCCTTGGCCATCCTACTCTCTATTTCATCATCAATGCATCCGTCACTTGATATAGTGCTTCCGAGGTAGGTGAATTCTGGAACAGAGTTCAGCTTGTTTCCATCAACCATGATATCCTCCTCTCAGGTATTTGTAGAGTTGGGTTGGTACAGCACCTCGGTCTTCTTGATGTTAATCTTCAGGCCAAACTTCTTTGACGCATCAGAGAAAGCATCCACTATTTTCTGCATCTCTTCAGCAGAGTGTGCAACCAGTGCAGTGTCATCTGCGAATAGCAGCTCTCTCATCAGTATCCAAGTAGTCTTGGTCTTCGCTCTGAAGTGTACGACGTTGAATAGGTCAGTGTTGTCTGAAATGTATGTAGACGCCATCCCCCATGTCTCGAAAAGCCTCATCGAGCATTGGAAGATGGAGAAGGGCGTGGGGGCCAGTACACAACCTCGCTTAACCCCATTTGTAAAACTGAATGATTCTGAGACGTCCCCTCCAACACTAACAGATCCACTGTGCTCCAGTTACCTCTGGAGCCACATTGTGTCTCCGGAACTACCCCTGGTGCTATGTGAGTAGATACTAGATAGTCTGTTGAGGAGGATCCTGGCGAAGATCTTGCCTGCTATTGAAAGAAGAGAGATTTGTCTATAGTTCCCACAGTCTGTTCAATCGCCTTTCTTGTAGATGGTTACAATGCTGGCATCCTTCCATTCTTGTGATACAGAACCCACCTCCCAGGCATTGGTGATTAGTTGGTGCTGTCTGCTGAACAGATTGTCTCCGCCGTGCTTCCATACTTAAGTGGGGATTCCATCTCCCCCAGTTGCCTTGCCATCTTTCAGGCCGGCGATTGCTCTAGTCATCTCCTCCATAATTGGAATATCATCAAGGCTTGTCTTTGTAATGCGCTGTGGGATGATGTCCAGAGCTTCGTGATCTATGTCGCCAGGGACGATGAGTAGCTTATGGAAGTGTTCACTCCATCTTGCCACAATTCTCTTGCTGCCTTGCTAGTGGTATTCTCATAACCATCAGATGGTCATTTACACCTCCGGGGAGCGATTCTAGCTTCCTGACAAGAGCTGTACAGATGGCAATGGCTACTCCAGCTTCTCTGACCTCATCCACAGCCTTCCTAGACAAGAAAAGTTTCCCTACAGGCAGCAATGTCAATGTTGTAAATGCTGGAGCTCTTGTCCCACTAATGTTCTGAGTCGTTTGGTCTTTCACAGTTCTTGTAGTATGAGCCTAATCACAGTTCTAATGTTCCAAACTCCAACACATAGTGTATCTTTCTTACCAGTTGGTCTCGAAACCTTCATGAATTGTGTGTTTTGACCATGATTGTAGATGTCCAGTCAGTTGAGGTAAGCTGACAGGACTGAATGAGACAAGCTTATGCTAGGTCACCTATTTTAGACCCTTCCCTGGGGATAGCAATGCTTACCCTAAATAGGGCTGCCCTGATGTCAAGGCGACTGCTAAAGTTTGTTCTTGCCTCGCTGAGACCATGTTTCCTCTCTCCATCCAATTGCAGTATCCGAAAGTGAAGCAAAGCATAAACCTTCTCCTAGTTGAGCTGACGAGAACCATCTACCCAAAACGTCTGGCACCAAATAACTGCCTTTTGTCCCTTCTCCATTCAGTGAGAACAGTTTCACCAGGAGCTGGACTTGACTATCAGAGTGCAACATATGCTATGTACTGAGATGTATGCCATTGTGGTATTTCATAGTTAATGCTTTACCATGCAACCACCCCAATTGTGACAGTCTTGGCTACTTTAGCTGTGTCAATCACTTTGGTTTGGCCCTACAGTATTCATGACTGGAAACATATACAGAGTATATGCCAGATCAAAAGCAGTGTCACCGCAATTTTGGCCTACTTTAATACATTTTGCATTGCTTCATATGATTCTAGTGTTTTATACAGTGCAGACAGGGTGCATGGTTTCTGATCTAGGCATGGTTTGTGTTTCAGATTCTGCTGATCTATCTTCGTAAATTTACCAGCATAACCTTTGCTAACTGACCGTTTGTATATTGTTTTGGAATAGATACATGTGATTGAGCACATAAATATCTTACAGAAAAATGTATCCGGTTTTTGTTAAAACAGAATATGTTATTAAGATGTACAGTTTGTGTTATCATCAGTATAAGTTGATTAGAATATATTGCTCATATTTGTAGAAATGATTGCAGTATGAAACACTAGAAACAAAAACAGTATCGAATCAGTATCCAATTTGGTAACATTATATAAGTACCCCTAATCAATACAAACCTATGCACTATGCTGTTAATTAAAAACAACAGTTTGTGTAGTCTTGGGGCATCACATATGTAATTTAATCACAATAACACTTACCACTCTCCACCAGGGTAACCTCAAAGACAGCCATTCTGTCTTCCCCATTGACACTGTTGTGAGCCGTGCACTGGTAGACACCAAAGTCGTCCCTTGTCACATGGTCCAGGATGATTTTGTTTCCCACTACTTGGATTCCTTCTCGCAGACTCTCATTCTTGAATGTCCACAGAAAGGTTGGGTGTGGGTTGGCGCACACAGAACACACAATCTCCTTGGACGTGTCATTTGGAGCAGCGACTGTGAGTGGAGGAACAGGGCCGGAGGACCAGTGGGCCTCATCTGTTGATGAACGGGACAAGATGAATTATGAAAGATATTTATGAAATGTGTTTGCAAAATGGAAATGATATTACAAAGTATTATTTTTGACATATAATTCCTTTAATATTTAAAACTAAATTGTACACATGGGATGGAGGTAGTAGAACATAATAATAATTTACATATTGTGTACAAAATGTAGAGCTGCATAGCTCAAACAATGTCCAATGTAAGGTCATTAGATGATCAAAATTATGAAGTTATGGTGAGGGAATGGCATATGGCATTAATGTTGTTTGACAAATCATGGCTGCATAGTTCAGAGCAAAATATCATAAGGACTACATCCACATCCACAGAGCGAAAGTTAGCATACCTGTAATTAAAGAACTTTTTGGACAAAGGTATTTCCTTACACTGAACATTGACAATGAAGGCCATGGACTCGTCACGAGTCGTTGCGCCAGCCGTCTGTGTAGACACACCACAGGTATAGTGGCCATCAAAGTGGGTGATGTTGTTACAGGTGAAATACCTCACGCTCTTTGTCACCTTCCACATCAATGTACTGTCCTTGGCTTCTGTCTGTCCAAACATGTACTTTCCACCCGTCACTCTGACACTGATGACAATGAAGTCATCAGCGTCAACAGACTTTCCGTCTTTCTGCCACTCAACCATCAGGTCCCCACTGCCTGACACAGTGCATGTCATGTTGAAGTCAGTGTCACCAAAGGCTGGACTCTGTTGGATGTTGACAGTGCATGGAAACTCCACCTTGGCTGGAGCTGGATGAAAAAATTTGTAGATGTGTACATACATACAAACACAATAAAACATACTAATGCGAGACTGCATATTGCACTGTCACTGTCATTCACATCAAACTGTCACAAAGTTGTCCAACTTGCAATGTGCACTGTCACTCACTCACCTGTCACACATTTGGCACTGTCTGACAGTTACTCACCATGCATTGTCACAGTTACTCACCTTGCACTGTCACAGTCACTCACCTAGCACTGTCAGTCACTCACCTTGCATTGTCACTGTCACTCACCTTGCACTGTCACAATCACTCACCTTGCACTGTCACAGTCACTCACCTAGCACTGTCAGTCACTCACCTTGCACTGTCACAGTCACTCACCCTTGCACTGTCACAATCACTCACCTTGCACTGTCACAGTCACACACCTTGCACTGTCACAGTCACTCACCTTGCACTGTCACAGTCACTCACCTTGCACTGTCACAGTCACTCACCTTGCATTGTCACTGTCACTCACCTTGCACTGTCACACTCACTCCCCTTGCACTGTCACAGTCACTCACCTTGCACTGTCACAGTCACTCACCTTGCACTGTCACAGTCACTCACCTTGCACTGTCACAGTCACTCACCTTGCACTGTCACAGTCACTCACCTTGCACTGTCAGTCACTCACCTTGCACTGTCACAGTCACTCACCTTGCACTGTCACAGTCACTCACCTTGCACTATCACAGTCACTCACCTTCCACTGTCACAGTCACTCACCTTGCACTGTCACAGTCACTCACCTTGCACTGTCACAGCAGTCACTCACTTTGCACTGTCACATTCACTCACCTTCCACTGTCACAGTCACTCACCTTGCACTGTCACAGTCACTCACCTTGCACTGTCACAGTCACTCACCTTACACTGTCACAGTCACTCACATTGTACTGTCATAGTCACTCACCTTGTACTGTCACAATCACTCACCTTGCACTGTCACAGTCACTCACCTTGTACTGTCACAATCACTCACCTTGCACTGTCACAGTCACTCACCTTGCACTGTCACACTCACTCACCTTGCACTATCACAATCACTCACCTTGCACTGTCACAGTCACTCACCTTGCACTATCACAGTCACTCACCTTGCACTGTCACAATCACTCACCTTGCACTGTCACTCACCTTGCACTGTCACAGTCACTGACCTTGCACTGTCACAGTCACTGACCTTGCACTGTCACAGTCACTCACCTTGCACTGTCACAATCACTCACCTTGCACTGTCGCAGTCACTCACCTTGCTCTGTCACAGTCACTCACCTTGCACTGTCACAATCACTCACCTTGCACTGTCACAGTCACTCGACTTGCACTGTCACAATCACTCACCTTGCACTGTCACAGTCACTCACCTTGCACTGTCACAGTCACTCACCTTGCACTGTCACAATCACTCATCTTGCACTGTCACAGTCACTCACCTTGCACTGTCACAGTCACTCACCTTGCACTGTCACAGTCACCCACCTTGCACTGTCACTGTGGTCCAGTCTGAGTGGTCACTCTGTCCAATCCAGTTGCCGGCCGTACACCTGTATTTGCCAGATGCTGTCACCTCAGTAGGTGTCAGACTGAGAGAGTTTGTTGTTGTGTTGCTGATGAAGTCGCTGTTGTCTTTGCTCCACATGAACCAGGAAGCTGTCCGGTGGCCAGACTCACTCGGGGCACGACAGGTCAATGACACTTGACCACCCACAGCTACAGTGACATCTTCTGGGTCAACTGTAGCTTGACCATATGGCTTATCTGAAGTTATGAAACAATAATGTGTCACTGCACACATTAAGTGATACAATTTCAATTATCTATTTTATCCAAATCACAGCCTATTTTTAGTTTCAGAGTAGTGTTTTTATACTGGTAAGTGCAATGCAATATGCACATTTAACTGTATTTTGCAGCAAGTTTCTTTGTGCAAAATTATTAAAAAAAAACTTTTCTTGAGTGATTTAGTAATAATATGTTTTTATTTTATTTATAATTCATACAAGTATACTAAGGTCAAGTCAATCAATCAATCTATCAACAAATCAATCATTACAACATAATTTATGTTAATTGATAAATGCTGAGCACATTTTTTGTAATTTAATTTCATAAATTCATTAAATAACCTGAGCAACATTCAGGTAATTTGAAGTCATTTAAAATAAGCAGGTAATATTGTTTACTTAGAGCAAAACAACTCTCTAAGTCCCGCAACAAAATAGTACTCTAGTATATACTCTTATAATATTGCAAATACAGCATAATATTATATATATATATATATATATATATATATATATATATATATATATATATACATATAATAATAAGCCTTGGTCACTGTTTGTTTTCTATGAAAAACAAGACTAAATTACAGGCTGTCAACATGTCCCAACCAGAAATTAACCTTTTCATCATTTAACAAGATAAACATATATTAAATAAGTATATATATATTTAAATAAGTATATTTAATTATATTTAAATCTTTAAAGTAATACGTATTAAGATCTGTTCAGTCTGCCATGCCAAGAGTTGGCCTTTCAGGATACCAATCAGTAGCACCATTTATAAATGAAATACATTCTAAATTTGCACTATTGTAAAAGTTATAAATAACTGGGTACATAATTTGACTTTGGAATATAATTGTATTCTTATTTCAGTGATGTTAATAATACTACCACACTTCATACTTAATCACTGGTTAGTTTTTATAAACAGGCTAACTTTCTAAGCCTCCTTGCTGCTTTTACCAAAATACCAAATCTTCTGATCACCGAAATGTGTAAATGTAAACACTATTAGTGAAGTGTCTGTAACGTACGTCTTTAGCCAAACTTATTTCTTACCAGAAGGTCTGGCTACCGAGAACACAGTTGTAACTATGTAACTTTACTGTAATATCAGCTACTTACACCAGACTTCCAGTGTGACAGACGCAGTGCCGTGTCCCACGTCATTGTCCAGTTGACACGTGTACTCTCCAGCGTCTGTCTTCAAGACTGACCCAATGGTCAGTGATGGTGTCTGGACAGTTCCTCCTGAATACTTGTTGTTAGTGGTCACACTGATGACCTCTTGACCTTTCTTCCAAGTGACACTTGTCACTGCTGGTCTTGCTTGTGACTGACACTTGATGGTCACGGACTGTCCTTCTTCCACTGGGTCTGGTGTGACCACTGACACAACTGGCTTATCTACAAGAAAAGTCAAATGCACCAATATTATATTATAATCAGCAGATTTGTGGGAATATTTACCTTTTAATTGTTGAAAATGCAGGTGTTATGTAAACATAATGAAATTGATATTAGTTATATTATATACTACTTATGATTCTTTCAGTATTGCTCAATTCATATTAACTAGTCCAGTTGGGGTTTGCATTAGTGTGTCACGTGACGAACTATCGGCCACTAAACATTTCATGAGAGGATGAATAAAAAGCTTCATTTAACATGGCAATACAAATAATTTCACTTAGTATGTGCCACAATATAGGCCAGAAAACTTCAAAAACCACATCCAGCACATTGCTATTATAGTATATTCAGTATTAATAGGACTGGTTTAGATATGCATTAATGACACTACTTTTTATTTATCGTATAACTTTATTTATGTATTATTTTATCAAAGCTGTATAGTTTTCCCTTCTGGGAGAAAGAAATTATTGTATCATATAGAACATAGCTAAATTACCTTTCTACATCAAGAACAATGTAAACAACAGGAACCAACCCACCCGGGCCTCATTGGTAGGGAAATTTTTAAATAAAACATTCAGAAATGCATATTTATGTGCATATCAATTCAGGATGTCCGTGTAGGGATCAGTGCAACATTAATGGTCACTTACAATTCACCAGCAAATGAAACTTTGCACTGAAGTCTCCTGTCCCAGCCTCATTCTGTGCAGCACAAGAGTAGTGACCATCGTCCACAGTGTGGTCAAGTGAACTTATTGTCAAGACTTTGTCACTGAGTGTGTAGTGACTAGAAGTGGGGAGTGTCTTGTCTCCTCTCCTCCATGTCACTTGTTTGATGTCATCTCTGGGATTGTCGTCTGTGACGTCACAAGTCAGTGTCACTGAGCTTCCTTCTGTTGGCCTCCAGGGACTTGTGTGAGTCACAGCTGTACTTGGTGGGTCTGAAACATTGTGTTTAGAGTGGCCAAAAATTACATGGTGAGAAATATTTTTGTTTTAATTAACAATGCATATGGGCTAAAGAGGTGAGGTTACCCCTGGGTAGGCGAGAAAACAACCTTGGTGAATTTCAGAAAAATCCATTTAGAAAAAGAGACCTCTCAAAGCACCCAAAGTTTGTGTTAACTCGCCATATGGTGAGAACTAAGAAGTCCATTTGACAGTCATATGTGTTAAATAGTAAACCTAGAAATGTGCGATCCTGTGAACGTTTTTGTTGATTACGAATCGAATCATATCCTAGAACAAATTAAGTTTGGTTTGCCAAACAGCAACTTTGGGTGACTCTGATAATTTGCACAAGTCCATGATGGCCACTGTTCATCTCTAAAAAATTACTTTTGAACCACTTGTCTTAGAATTATGTGTAATACCTCTTTTTTAAGGGGTATTTTGGTATGTAGAATCTATTTGTTATGTAACATTTTCAATTCAAGGTCAACATCAGATGCTGAAGGTCAGGTCAAGTTTAAAGTTAACATCTCGGTGGACAATAAATGGAAATAAACTGCTATGAAATTATATTTTAGTTTATTCTTGAACATAAATATATAATCTTACAATATTTCATACATTTGTTAATGAGAAAATAGAAATCAATTATAATGTAAACTGTTTAAAACACATAGTTTACACCATGCAAATATCATTACTAATATTGACATTCAGATTTCTCTCAAGATGGAAATTCTTGCATTAATAAATTAAGGGTGAAAGTCATTGTAGGTATGTTACAACGAATGATCTTAATCAGTGCTGGTAACACCTAATAATCTTCGTGATAATCTTTTACCTATTTCCACTCATCATCCAGATAATCAGGATTAACAAAACCATCCTCAACATCTCCATGTCATCCATGCTTTTCATCTACATATTCATCTTCTCATCCTCCAAATCCTTCCCTTCGGCAGTCTACATCTTGACACCCTCCTTGTTTTCGGTTTAAGCCTCTTGTTTGTCGGTATATGATATGCACACAAAATATTCTTTGTTACAGCCATATACCTTAGTGCTGTACTCTACACTCACAATGAATCACATCACACAGGTAGGTCAGCCTGAGCAATAACAGGTGCTGGAACACCATCCCAGATCTCATACTAGCCAAACTGAGTGATATCGGCTGACTCTTCAGGTGGTGCTTGCTACATCGATGTCCCCCATGACTGACCATATAATGTGATAACAAATGTTTTTGCCTTCTCCATTGAATCTGGCTGCATGGCGCACACTTCCCCCAGTGCATTATTCTGCGAAATCTTCAGTGAGCAAGGTGTTTAGCACTTTGACCTTGACTTTGGCATATGGATTATGAGGTCATGTCGGAATTGGTGAGGGTATGCATGCCTTGCTATTGTAGACACTGTGGTCCTAGATCAGTGCAGATAGCATTGATACCCAGTACTATCCCATCCCATCCCATCGCTCCTTCTGCACCTAGCACTCGAACTCCTCCCGATACACCCACTAGACAAGTTGGACTAACATGTCTGTCTCATCGCTAAGTGCATGAATTACAAATAGCCAGTCTAGAACCGACATCAATGGCATAGAAGATTGTGGTGGTTGTGGTCTGGGATTGTCTGCCTCATCACCAATATGCTCCATAGTAAAAAGTCTCCATCTTCAAGTTCTCTCCTGCATTGAATGTAGACAAACACGTGCCAGATTCCACATATTGTTCTTGCTTTTCATGATATACATATTTTGTGTATGTTTCCTTTATTATAGGCCGGGAGCCAGGTCCAGGTCTCAGGATATTTTCTGCTAAGTTTTTTTCACTATCATTTCTTGTTAACCTATACCATGGGCCATCGCAAGTTTATAATGACCACTCCCAACTCGAGGCCTTTCGCCCTCAGGGGGCCAAAACCCCCATTTTTGGAGCTAAAATTGGGTATATTCACATATTGTGCCACCGTGACGTCAGAAATAGACATAGAAAGACCATATTTAGCAGAAAGCATCTTTAAATATCAGGGAAGGCTACCATATAAGATTTAGTGGCTTTCTGCAAACCAATTCCATAACTTGAGCCATTGCGTCCCAAAAATGACGAAAAATCGTCCATGTCAGACCATGTCATTCATTTTGAAATACTTGTAAATATAAATATCTGATATGAACGTGTCAGGCGGAGGAAGATATTTCGTCATTTTTGGGACACAATGACTCAAATTATGGAATTGGTTTCAGGAAAGCCACTAAGTCTTACATGGTAGCCTTCCCTACTATTTAAAGATGCTTTCTGCTAAATATGGTGTTTTTATGTCTATTTCTGACGTCACGGTGGCACAATATTTGAATATACCCAATTGTAGCCCAAAAAAGGGATGTTTGGGCCCCCTGAGGGCGAAAGGCCCCGAGGAGGGAGTGGTCATTATAAACTTGCGGTGGTCCATGGTATAGGTTAACAAGAAATGATAGTGAAAAAAACTTAGCAGAAAACATCCTGAGACCTGGACCTGGCTCCCGGCCTATTACAAATGCTCTGCCTTATTAGGAGTGATACAGTTTGCCTGCTTGATAGGTCGCAGTAATAATTTTAATAAAATAGGTTAATTTCTTGTAGTATACTTATAATGACATTCACACATAACTACTTCAGGCAAAAATGTTCCTCAGAAACAAGTGTGAATGCCAATGACAGTAACAATATTTGGACTACATGTTTCATAAAATATATGGGTAAGGCTCACGAAAACGACTCCACCCAGGTACTGAATTGTAAAGATTATTTTTTTCTTCAATTAATGCAATACTTAGTATCTATAAAATAGAAGTATTGATGGTCCTGCTACCACAAAAGGTGTGATCAAATGTGAAATACTTTTTGTGTGGTCTTTCAGTGAACATAGGCATGTCATAAGTCAATTTAGGCCCTGTTTTTTACGTTATCCAGTGACTTACCTCCCTTGAAAGTAGCCTAATCTAAATGTAAGCAATGCTGAAGCATTTTTAGTTTCTTAGAACTAATTTAGAAGTCCAGCAGTCAAACGAATATAAAAAACCACTGGACCACACCTCTCTTGGGTTATATGCCTGACAACTTAAAGCAATCCTGAAAATGTGCATCTGTGTTTAGGATCAAACATGTCTAAACTGCTTACTTTCAGTTCCCCTGCTAATTGTGCACTCTAGGCAAATCAGTTTGTAAATGGCTTAGAACAATAATCACGTTTATTTGGAAAATTGCATATCTGATGATCTATGTTATACAAAATGCTTGTGAGCACGGGCGATATTTGTGTAGGGTAGTTGCAGATAACGTAAAACACATTTTAGCCCTTTTTAAGTGAATGGTATAAATGAAGCTTTTGTGAAGTTTTATAACCATTTATAAACACTAGGTATCATTTTATTTAATGCATATGCAGTATTTTGTCATTGAAAACCACTATTTTTATCATTCCATCAACTATGCATGTGTTCCTGATCATTGTTAGAGATAATTTATGACAAATCAGCTCAGAATTTATGTAAAGTAGCACCTAGTTTAGTTGTTTTCGACATTTTTGCACTCAAATGAATATAGATATAATCATTTAACATGTTAGGTTCATCTTAAAGGTCAATGGTGACTTTTAATAGTGTAAAAAAACAGCGGATAACGAGAAAACATCGATAATGTAAAAAACTCAAAATCCTGAAAACGTTCTTACGCTGCCCTGACGCCACTCTCAAAACAAACAGAATGCAATTGATCTAAGACATGACATACACTATATAGGACCATATTTAAAGGAATTAGAAACTAGTAGACAGTCAATCACCTCTGCCGTTTGACAAATATTGTTTGTAACGAAAATAAATTTGAAATAAAAAATATATAATAAAATGTACTTTCTGGAGACATCGGTGTTTTAGGGAAAGTTCCTGGTTGTCTGTTTAAACTGTGTCTTTCTGATTTGCATTTAACCCTTTATAATGCCCAAAAACATGATGGATTGTGTAAAAACACATCAATAACGTAAATAACATATTATCCAATCAAACTCCAGTCAAAGAAGAAAATCAAAATCAAAACACAAAGACATGAATAGCCTCAGTTGCCTTCCCCAAACAGAATCATGTCTCCCTCCCTAAAAGAAAAGAGCGCATAGAACGCCCCTTGGCTGTCGGAGGGGAAATCTTGCGGACAATATCCTGTGGCTGTACCCAGAGGATGTCCTCCCTCACCGGCCACCTGACATGGTGAGGGTTGCGTGGAATAGCCTCCATGAAGGTGATGTGGTATTCACTATCCTCCACTTCTGTTATTTTACCGGCAAATGTTTCTCCATTGTACTTTGCCGCAACAAAGTCGCCCACGTTCCAATCCGGTTCCAATTCGGTCTCGTCAAGTTGCTGATCCTCAGCCTGGACTGGTTCCTCCGGAGGTGTTGATGAAGGTGGTGGGACCTGGATTGCTTCCTCTTGTGGTTCTGTGGTGGTTCTGTTGTGGTTCCCTGGTTGTTCTGTGGTGGTTCCTCTCGTGGCACAAGATGGACATGGGTGACCCATCCAGGACAAGTTGGTTGGAAGACGCCATCTTGCCAACAGCAGGTGTCGAAGCAAGAGACATCTCGACTGACGAGGGTGCATTGATGAGCCACAACTGAATGTAACTTCATCGTCTTGGGGATGGGGAATTTCGGTACCCCCTCCAGCTCCATTGATGGTGACAGAACGGCCTCCTTTCTTGCCATCCTGTGTCTGCCTCTGGGATGGGCGATAAGGGAGGCCTGGGCATTCAGTTGCCTCTTCACTTTTGAGTGCTTCCGTGGTGTGAGGCCATTGGATCGCATGAGGGCCTCCTTCACAGGCGTACTCGGTGTCGGGGCTTCATATGTGGACTTCGGCTTTTGAGCGGGGGACTTTCTCTGCAGCTTCTTCTGCAGCTACCACACATTTTGTTGCATATATTTCAGTTGCAGTTGAAGTTTTTTCTCGTGCCGTTTCAGTGGTGAAACCTCCCGGTTGATCCGCAGACGGGTCTTCTGTCTTGCCCTCCCGAACGGAAGGCGCACCTAGAGTCTGAAATAAAACATGTAACAGGACTGTATAAATAAACAAATATATTTAATAAAAACAGTACTTACTCACTTGCGCTCCTCTTAGCGTAAATCCATCTAAGCTGCACATGCTGCTGGTGATTGTCACTTAAAGGTATGAAACATCTAACAAGGAAAAAGTGTTTTACGTGATCCGATGTTTTTTACGTGACCCGAACTGCTTGTTACTTACTTGGCAATGTGAACACGTGTTGAATCGCAAACAAAGTCTTTTTGGACCTAAAAACACTAATATACCACCTAGAAATACCGGATCTTCAGTAAACACATTCCCTAATACATGTTCTACAATATTACAACGTGATTTACACCGATCATAGTGTAAACAGTTGAAAGAAACTTACATTTTCTTCTCTGTGTTTGCTGTGGTGTCTTTCAAATCGGGTGTTTTGAAGCTGGGCCTGAACTGGATGGTTTAAGGAAAGGACAAAACACTGGCTGCAGCACCACGAACCACGCCACTATGAGAGAATTTGTTTCGTGCTGCTCTCGATAACGTAAAAAACCAGAAAACGTAAAAAAAATGATATGATCGATTTTGAGCCATAGAGACCAAACACAGGGTTACAGTTGTTTTAATCTATTTATAGAGTGTATGACATGCACTTAGAAGGTTTAAGTCCATCAGAATGGCTTGTGTGTTCAAATTTCGGCCACACATGGATAACGTAAAAAAACAAGCTTAAACCGTACGCACGGGAGTGAGTCATAGAGGTGTCAGTGTAGAACAGCACATTGATCTTTCACACAATTGTTGCTCTTTTGCCTCACATTTCAATATTTTGCTATTATATGGACACTCATTTTGTTTCCTGATGTTTATTTTTACAAGAAATATGGCTAGTTTTAAATGGATAACGTAAAAACCATGAATCTGTGGACATTTTGCTGCAGAATGTCAACGAGTCAGTTTGGACAGCTGGATTCGGAATTGGTTGTCTAAATATAGCTCTGTCATTGTGTTACACATTTCAGTTAATATTAAACACATTTGTATAAGTTATATTGCTTAAAAACATGCATAAACATGTGAACCTGGTGTGTGGATATGGTAAAAAACAGGGAATTGGATGTTTTAGGTACATTCAGGAGACCAAAATTAAGGGAAATATTTGTTACAGACCCATAAAAGTATATATGTCTGTGTAGCTCTAATCGACTTCTTTATGGTGATACCATATTCATAAGACGTTGTAAGAAAATAACGAAGTTATAGGCATTGGACAAATAACATATAGGGTGGAGTCGTTTTCGTGAGCCTTACCCATATATTATGACGGTTTAATCTTTTTCTCATGAACAAATGTGCCAAATATTGCAAAATTATCCATTTATGCTCATGAATGAACTGAAATATAATTTCATAGAATTTTCCATTTATTGTCCACTGAGGAGGTCAACTTTGACCTTCACCTGACATTCAGCATCTGAACTTGACCTTTAACTGAATATTTAACATCATCAATGGATTCTACTTACCCAAATACCCCTAAAAAGAGCTATTACACATAATTATAAGACAAGTGGTTCAAAAGTATTTTTTAGGATATGACCAGTAGCCATCTTGGATTTATGCAAATTACGAGAGTTGTTCAATGTTGTGCAATCAAGCTGAATTCGTGCTAGGATTCGATGAGTCCAAATCAACTAAAACATTCACTATTGAACACATGTGACTATCTAAAGGACAAGTTCTTTTATTTGATCACAATGATTGCGAGATTACAAAAACCTTGTAAGCACTGAGGTTTTTCCCTTCAAACAGTTTTCTCTAAAATTTGTACACAGGTGTTTTCTCACCCAACCTCATGGTACAAGCATGCACACACATATATATATATATATATATATATATATATATATATATATATATATATATATATATATATATATATATATATATATATATATATATATATATATATATATATATATATATATATATATATATATATATATATATATATATATATATATATATATATATATATATATATACATGTGTATATATGTAATGCCTAAAATAGTTTATATAGAAATTGTTGTGACTGAATTTACATTGTAACTTGTTTTATAAATTAAACTTTTTATAAACGGTACATACCACGATATATGAATCCGACCTGACATAACACATTAATAATGTTTCAACACTTAGTTTGACATTAATGGCATATATGTCAACCCCATGCATTCCTAAGGAGACTGTCATTTCTACATCACTGAAAATTTCATTGACAGAGACGAAGATCTCAGTTACTGACTGTCACCGGGGAAACAAATATTTGTACGATTTAAAACATTTAATGTAAAAATCACAGCTAAACATTTTTTTCAAGCGTCAAGTGGAGAGGGGAAGCAGTTTTCTCAGAGAACTTGCTGCGAGGTATTAACAGCGGAACAGGCGGTACCTATTTAAATTAGATTAGCATGAGGGACTCATAAATACAGTACAAATAAATCAGCAAAATACAGACTGGAAATTGTTCCTGTTATGTTTGCTGAAATGTAATGAGCATAATAAAAATACTGAAATTAATTAACCATTATGGTAGAAGATATTGACCTTCGTAATAAAAATAACCAAATCAACGGCCACCACTGATTATCATAATACTGAACTAAAAATGACAGGATATGTAACGTTTAGGAAAGATTGAGTATGAAGAAGTGGATATGAAGTCATTTTATATACTGTACTAAGGAAACATTAATCCTGGTTTATCAAATAAAATTTTAGAGAGAATAGGATTGCGAAGGAGCTATTTTAGTTCAAAAGTCCAAACATAAGTATTAGAACTCACTGAAAAAGTACAACACTCTACAAGAGAAGTGAGCAAACAGGACTGTATTATTATAAGGACTTTTAGCAGTGGGTATAAACAATGGTTATCTTTACACAGTATGTGGAGTGAGTACCAAATGTTTTTAGATTTAGTTTAATATAGTTTCCTTTCTCTCCATGTGCTAGAACCAACCAAGGGAGAGAATGTGTTAAGCATAGTTTTGACTTCATAAGGAATGTATTGGCAATATCAAGGTGTGAGCCACTGTGTAGTAGTGATCACAACCAGATACTTATCATCAACATAAACGCAGAATGGAGTTGTAAAAAGCAGTAACGAACATATCAGGACAAGAGGACATACCGGGGGTAGTTAGTAAAGATTGAGTGGAATAACACACTGACGAATAAGACAGCAACATAATGCCGGACTATCTTAATGAGTGAAATTGAGAGCATCATCGATAAATTTGACCCCTTAAAAAATGGGAGATGGTCTCAAAAGAAACATTTATCAAAGGAAGCCATTAAAAATGAAGTACCAGCAAATTATGTGGAAGTCATAGAAACATTGGAATTTCATGTACTATTATTATTTTGAAATGTTTATAAATGCACCATGTATCTGGATTAAAAACCTGCTCAAAGGTGCTAACAATATAAATAAAGTAAATACACAATTTATAAGCTAAATCAAAAACATATGTTAAATAAATACGTTAAATTATAAGTTAAATCAATATGTCAATTCAATAAAATAAATAAGTTGTATATATTACTAAATTAACTTAGTAAATTATATATGCATAACATTTATATTTAATATTAAGATGACAAGCCAATATTAAAACATATTAAATTTCTAACTTAAAAAGGCATAAAGGCTAGTTAAAAAGGCATAAATAGTCAACTTTATTTAAATGTCATTTCAGCTAGCAATTAACACAGTGATGTACACGCTATGTGCAAGAGATATGCCTTTAGTAATGTCATGAATGTTGCAACTGAATAAACTAGCATCTCTACCAATAGATTGGTCAACAGTGTTGGTTCTGCCACTGAGAAAGACACCGACTTTATAAGAAATGGAATGATTAACTGGATAGAAAAATTATGTATTGTTGGAAGACAATGAATAGAAGCTAGGAGTTGATGGGGAGGCCATGACGATATGCACCACTGTAGAGAATACAATCTCTTTGCCACCCTCAACGAAAAGCAGTGTTTTTATGATCAACAAGATAACATGAACACCACACAGGGTTGGCTCAGGACACTATCGCTGCCCTTCTATCAGTGAATGAGAACAGCACGGCAAACATTCACTCATATGAGTATATGTGCAAGAAATCTACAGGGAACTTCAAACTGTTTCACAAGCACAGGTCGGAATGGTGAAATTATTGTCAGACATTTGCTGCATACTGGTGTGGGCAACAATCGTAGGTCCAATTGTGTTGCCAGTTTTAATATAAAAAAATCCGAGAAACGTTTTTGTGCTAAATATCTAACATATATTCCTTATAATGTCTGCATATACAAATAGATTGCCATGTGCGAAGTTTTATTAATCTGTATAAAAACAACTTTAATCTCAGTCGGCTATGACAGTACTCACATTCCACACTGACAGTCTGGTTTGCAGTGGCCCCGACATCAGTGCTGTCTCCAGGTCGAGTGACAAGACAATACAACTTTGTGTTGTGTTCACTGCGACTGAAGGACACTTTGTAGGTGGACTGTAGGTGAAAGATTTTGTTATTCCAGTTGGTAGTTCCTTTCTGCAGTGAGCCTTTGAGTCCTTTCCTCCAGTAGATGTCTGCTGCAGGTTTCACTCGACTCACATCACAAGTCACCTCCACCTCAGTGTTCTCTGTCACCCTTTGACCAAGACCAGTCACAGACACTCCTTCTGGGTGCACTGAAATAATATCAACATCACAGGTTGTCAAACTAAACTTTTTAGAAAATAAGCCACCAACGCCAGGGTTGTATGTCACATTGTCCTGGTCCTGATAGTCAAAGAAATGGAATTATATGTAATGAATATGTTTGAATATGAACTTAGAAAATATGTGAATATGGTGAACATATACCGCTAGGCAAAATAACTTAAGTGTAATGTGTAGTATGCGATGTTTATTTTGTACTCTCGTGAAAGATGAGCTGAGTGCATAGTCCCTCGTATACCGTGACAATCGAGCTTAAGGGATAAAACTAATGGTTACATCCACTTATGACGATTGCTGCATACACTTAAGATAACCGGGGATTAGCATACATGGCTGGCCAACTTCCCACGCTAATAATGCATTATGTTACCAGATACTTGGCCGGTCTCATTAAGGTACTTAAAGTTACACAATGACTTAGCAGCATGTGTTTGCGTAAACTCTTATGTTCACATAATAAGGAAAAATCATGTGATTTACTAAGATAATTATCTTATAGTTTTTCACAGCTTCATGAAAGAAGAACATACTTAAGACTAACATGATTATTTTAGTAAGTTACGTGATGTTTTCAATAAACGAACATATCAGTTTCTTTTTACACACAGAAGTGCTTCTTATAAAGTAATTGTATAACTTTAAGTACAGGTACATTCAAGAAACCGTCTCAAGATGTTTAATCCCCAAACATTAAAAACAAACACCCTCTATTGATTACTGAAGTCTGCACTACACCTTGTGATGCAATCGCAATGATAGACTTGTACAAGTAATCATGACTTCAACCAACACTTTTCTTTTTTTAAGTCATGCATAATATTTGGCCTTAAATGCAGTTTGTTATGCTACACGAATGCACCCGCATTGATAGTTTATATTGCAGGTTTCCACAAACTTTTAAGCAGGAACAAAATGTTTTGCCTGAAATAGTCCAAATGCAAGCTTTTAAACAAAAAGCCACCCAACTGCTAGTTGGTTATTTCAATAAATGTCATCAGATCCTTCTTGTGTGTTGCATGCAAACATTACATGATTGCACTATTGACCAATTCTTAGGACATTACAATGCAGTTAATGCACTGGTTATTTATTAGGGATGTAACATGCGCAAATTCCGCTGAAGACTAGATCTCAAAGTTCCAAGCCCCTGTTGCCGCGACATTGCACAGCCCATTCATTCAAACAGGTTATGAGGCAACTAATTGTTTGTGGTTTCAGTTTACTGAATGCATGCAATGTGCGACTACTATAAATGACGAGTACAACTTGTTCAGACAATTGAGCAGTCGGAAAGGCCTGTGCAGTAGTTCTATACGTAGTGCTAGAAGCCGAACTGGTACTTTCGTTACCCAGAACAGCACAAGGTTGTTCTTTTAATCAACAAACTCTTCTTGTTTCAAGCCTGGCACAACCTTGGACTTGTTTAATCTTCCTGTAACGCAGCTTCATTGACACCATACGTCAGCATGGATGGCCCGTGAATGGACTGGCAAAAAAGCAACAGATAGATGCGAAGTTGACGAGTCAGTCATCGAAGGCTATCAGCCGACTCTCCTACACACCAACAAACACCTGCTTTACTTTTTTCCAGTGAACAGACGCATATGATGATGAAAACAGCAGTCATCTGCACCGAGCCGAACTCCCCTAAATACCATCACCTGAGTAAACATGACTGGATGAGCACCAGCACAACACATACACTAGCACCGTTTTCTCATCATATCATCACAATAAGTTCACAATATCGTGATTGTGACAACTATCAACAGCAATGACCCAGCACTGAAATTCACGCTGTACCTCCACAAACTCGGTAAAACGAACACAAAAATGATGTTGCATCATAAACTTAGAATACACATGTTGTGAAATGTAAGATTACACACATGACATGCCTAATATTCAGGTAAATCACTTAAGCAGTTAGTCATTACAGGCCAACGTATACTGTATCGTCGCTTCAGTTGTGGGGAAAAGGTCACAAGTCATTTCATTGTATGTCATCTAAAAAAGAAATGGGTCTCATGTGAGGGCTATCATGAGTTTGTTTACTGATATATAATATATATATATATATATATATATATATATATATATATATATATATATATATATATATATATATATATATATATTCGTATTATAGATCATTTACAGGTTTATTATCCTAATTTTATATCATATATATATAAATACACTGTATATATATACATATATATATATATATATATATATATATATATATATATATATATATATATATATATATATATTTATTTACTGATTAAAATGTCGGTACAAAATCTAAAATATTCAGCATTTAGATTATTAAAAATATAAATAGAATATACAATCTGAATAAGTGAAATGAATAAATAGCTAACAAGATTCACAGTCCATAGCAAGTCAAACTTGTATGTGAAATGGAATGTCCAATTACCAGGGCTTTATGCAGGACGATATTATTGCCAGTCACACATGTTTTGGTGGACACATGGATGTTAACTGTTAAACCAGTTTACAAACTTTAAAATGCGTCTGATGACCTGAAATGGACTACAAACACACATGTGACACCATTCACACTCACTTCTAAGGCATAACTGGTAATATCTATGGTTTTAGAACACCTTTTTTGCTCCTTCATTTTTTTTACCCATCGACCACCCATCCACCCATATTTCTACCCATCCACAACGGTTTTTACCCATCCAAATGATGGGTGGATGGGTCTCTGCATCAAGCTATGCTAGTTACTGCCAATTGTACAGTCTGCATAACACAAAAGAGTTCTTGAAACGTTCAGTCCTACAGTGAGGAATACGATAAGCACACACACTACGGATTCCATAATTAGGTATTTTTGGGGAGGAAGGAGATGTTGCAGCTTGTAATTGGGTTGCTGCATGCTCGCGAATAGAGTTCTGCAAAGCGCCTCCTTTTGGACTGCTAGCGTTGGTAGTCTTGCAATGGCAATGGCGTCGTTATAAGACATGCCATGAAATATAATGCACATGGCCCTTTTCTGTATGTTTTCGAACTGGTCTGTTTGTTATTTGCTTAGGCTTGTATGTCACACCTGGCAGGCGTACTCGATGACGGAGCGGATGATTGTGGTATATATCTTGACAAGATGATTGGGTTCTACTCCTGCTCGCTTGAGCAGGATAAAACACTACAGGCGTTGTGAAGCGTTTCCAAATTGTGACACCTAGTAGGTGAGTGCAGTTAACTTTTTCAATTTGTCTGTCATTTATCGTTAACAGCAGTATGTGTCGCATTTTTTTCTGGAAGCATATTTGTATTTCCTTTGTCATGTCACAGTTCACAGCCATTTTGTTGATGATAGTCCATTGTGCCACTTTGTCTGTTTGAAGCGAGCTGTCAGCACACAGTGAATATGCTTCCCCTATTGTGCAGTCGTCTATGTATTCGACATGATCACACACGTTCGTAGGTCATTTATATGATGCGCAAAACCAAAGGGACAAAAATTGTTCCTTGTGGCATTGATAGTGGAGTACTTCGACTTTATACTGCCAATTTTCACTTGCTGTTTGCCTTGGCATAAGGATGATGGACAGTCTAAGTTCTTGAGGACATGTATGACTCAAACCACTGATGCATGATATCGATGACACCCATATATGATCTACAGTGTAAACATTCATGTATATATCAAGTAAGATCAACGTGATATCTCTCTTGTTACCCAGCACCATACCATGCTGAATTCCCATCAGTGCAGTTTCTGTGCTATAATTCAGCTTGAAGGCTGATTGAAATTTTTCTTGCAGATTGCTGCAAACGTCGTAGCCAATAAGGCTGCTCAGTCAACTTTGAGACAAAGGACATATTAGAGACAGTGTGATATCTATCATGCATTGTCATGGAAACAAAATGAGTGGTTCACATCACATACACATGCAGTGAAGGCAATGGCAGCCACTCCCTGAGAAGATAGGACTTGACCAGTGGAGGGGGCAGGTGATATTTATGACATGGTTGTTCCAGCCATCATAACCAACACAGAGTCATTGACATTACAGACCTGAAATAAAAGCTCGAACACAGTGAGCTCTACTCTTCCGTGACAGTTGAATCTACGGGTGACCCAGGACAATAGGCCTATCACTGGTCTCCTTGTTAACAAATGACACTCAATGGAGTGGCGTCATGTTTTGTTTAATAGTTCTGACCAGTGGATGTGTTACAATACGCCAAGATACGCTGATATCAACACCTTAGACTTTGAACCCGGAAAGCTTTCTTGGGCATACCAGTGAAGATGGAAAACAAGCAATGCCATTGACGTAGCACCACCTGGTGTAGCATCACATCTCACACCAACAGTGCATTACATCACATAAACACATTGAAATGGATTCGGTTATAGCTGTACATTGCATCATAGCATGCCCTCACATTGCCCCATATATAGATATCACGCATGCACATCGCACTGGACACAACTACATTCAGTTTCGGACCTAAGGACATATCAGTCCCCTCAATTTGAACACAATAAGTACTCCAGCCCATGTGACATCTAGTGTCAAGCCTTCAGACATCAGTCCCCTCTCGTTGGACACAGTATCCCATATGCTACTCCCAAACTACTAATAACTCAACGTGGTTTAATATCTACAGTCAGTAATGTGCCTAGCCTATTAGCTATGCTCACTGGCATACAGCCATGAAGCTGATTATCAGAAGTTATAGGATAAACAGCAAATCAGTCTTTGCTATTTATTAAGTTGTAGTTACAGTTTTACAAATTGCCTAGTCATGAGTCCAAATTATTCAGCAAGGCCAAAAATATATTAAGTTCAATTGTGCTTAGAATAAAAATGATGTTGCTTGTCAATATTTATCAGGTAAATATTGACTAAGTTAGTGTATTCATTCATTAAGACTCTTCATTAAGTTTTTTACTTTAAATCAATAGTTAACAGTTTAACCAACTACACACATCGGTCCAAATGATTTGTGAAGATAAAAATATTAGGCCGGGAGCCAGGTCCAGGTCTCAGGATGTTTTCTGCTAAGTTTTTTTCACAATCATTTCTTGTTAACCTATACCGTGGGCCACCGCAAGTTTGCAATGACCACTCCCAACTCGGGGCCTTTCGCCCTCAGGGGGCCAAAAACCCCCTTTTTAGGTCTAAAAATTAGATATATTCAACTATTGTGTCACTGTGACGTCAAAAATCGACATAGAAACACCATATTTGGCAGAAAGCATCTTCATATAGTAGGGAAGGCAAACATATATGATGTAGGTGCGTTACATAAACCAATTCCACAATTTGAGCCATTGCGTCTCAAAAATGACGAGAAATCGTCCACCGCCTGACACGTTCATATCAGAACTTAATATTTACAAGCCTTTCGAAATGTACGATACGGACTCTTTACCAAACAAAAACCTCCCCAAGGCCATAAGCTTCTATTTGGTACCAAGATGACCTCTCTATCTTGAGAATTGTGCCCGCTGTGGGTGAAAGGCCTAACGTACCCCCTAAATCACTGAAATATCAGTTATCGGATGTCAGGTGTTCTACTGTGCATATTTGAATTCTATATCAGGTCAAGGTCAACGATAAAGGTTCAAGGTCAATTGGTTTTACCTCCACGCATGGACTGCGTGGGTGCAGAAATCAAGCTATGCTTGACCATATAGCATGTAGTACCTCATTTTGAAGCCCTGCATATCTAGATGTCGATTCTAGAATTTATATCGTCATATAATCAAGTAAGCGTGTGTGTTATTAATTAGTAATGTGCGTATTGTAATATTCGTTTATCTGATAAAGCCAAATGATACGGGAAAGAGAGCCGTCAAATGATTTTCCATATACAGCTGTATAATTTTATTGTACAGTATACTACAGGTCTGCGTAAAAGCAGAAGAATGCAGGCAGACTAATTACAGTTGTATGCAACCATGGTAGTGAAATCCATCATTAATATCAGATCATAACATTACTGAGGAATTCTACACCGAACTATACGGCAGCAAAAAAAGTACCATAATTCTCACCACGCCGAAAGATCATCATCATCAAGCTGTCGGTCGCGAAGCGACAAAGACTGCTTCCATCACTTGACTGTTGCTCTCCATTTGTCTCTCTGCTGTGAGAGTGATGTCCATGAGTCGATCTTTATGTCTCTCATCTTCAGGTTTCTCTTGATGGTATCTTTGAACCGGAGATGAGGGCGCCCTCTCTTTCTCTGACCAGAAGACAGTTGCGAGTAGAGAACCTGCTTCGGTAGCCTGTCTGGTGACATCCTCATAAGGTGTCCAGTCCACCGGAGATTCTTTCTGATCAGAAGATCTTCCATAGATGGCAGCCCTGTTCGTTCTAGTATTTCCTTGTTTGTCACTTTGTCCATCCAGGTTATGCTCATGATCGAACGCAGATGTCGCATCATGAAGGCATGCAGCTTTTTCACCTGTCGTCTGTACACTGTCCAGGCCTCAGCTCCGTATAGGAGGGTGGACAGCACGATTGCACGGTATATCTTGCCTTTAACCCGCATGGACACATGGTGGTTGTTCCAGAGTCTCTGGCGTAGTCGGCCGAAAGATGCACTAGCCTTGGCCATCCTCCTCTGTATTTCATCGTCAATGCATCCATCACTTGATATAGTGCTTCCGAGGTAGGTGAATTCTAGAACAGAGTTCAGCTTGTTTTCATCAACCATGATATCCTCCTCTCGGGTTCTTGTAGAGTTGGATTGGTACAGCACCTCGGTCTTCTTGATGTTAATCTTCAGGCCGAACTTCTTTGACGCATCGGAGAAAGCATCCACTATTTTCTGCATCTCTTCAGCAGAGTGTGCAACCAGTGCACTGTCATCTGCGAATAGCAGCTCTCTCATCAGTATCCGAGTAGTCTTGGTCTTTGCTCTGAAGTGTGCGACGTTGAATAGGTCAGCGTTCTGTCTGGACTGTATGTAGACTCCATCCCCCATGTCTCGGAAAGCCTCGTCGAGCATTGCTGATAGGAAGATGGAGAAGAGCGTGGGGGCCAGTACACAACCTTGCTTGACCCCATTTGTGACACTGAACGATTCTGAGACTTCTCCTCCAACACTAACATTCGCCATCATTCCAGTATGTAGTGCCTCGATCATTGTTGTGAACTTCTCTGGGCAGCCATACTTCCTCAGTAGCTGCCATAGCCCAGTCCTCCCAACTGTATCGAACGCCTTGCTGAAGTCGACAAATACCATGTACAGTGGTCGGTCCTGTTCAATGCATTTTTCTTGTAGGTGTCGGAGACAGAATATCATATCCACGGTGCTCCGGTTACCTCTGAAGCCACATTGTGTCGCCGGAACTACTTCTGGTGTTATGTGGATAGATAGTCTGTTGAGGAGGATCCTCGCGAAGATCTTGCCCGCTATGGAAAGAAGAGAGATTCCTCTATAGTTCCCACAGTCTGTTCGATCACCTTTCTTGTAGATGGTTACAATGCTGGCATCCTTCCATGCTTGTGGTACAGAACCCACCTCCCAGGCATTGGTGATTAGTTGGCGCAGTCTGCTGAACAGATTGTCTCCTCCGTGCTTCCATACTTCTGCGGGAATTCCATCTCCTCCAGGTGCTTTGCCATCTTTCAGGCCGGCGATTGTTCTAGCCATCTCATCCGTAGTTGGAATCTCATCGAGGCTTGTCTTGATAATGCGCTGCGGGATGTTGTCCAGAGCTTCGTGATCTATGTCGCCAGGGACGTTGAGTAGCTTCTGGAAGTGTTCACTCCATCTTGCCACAACTGTCTTGCTGTCAGAGAAGGTCTCCATTCCATCTGTTGATTTCAGTTGAACAGGTCCCTTCTTTTTGGGTACCCACACTTCCTTCAGCCCATTGTAGAAGCCCTTCATGTTGTTACTGTCAGCAGCTCTCTGCAGCTCCACTGCCTTCCTTTCCCACCAGTCTGACTTCAGTGCACGTGTGTGTTTTTGTAGCAATCTGCAGGCATCTTTGTATGCTGCAGTGGTGGACCTAGTGCTCCTGGTTTGTAACACTCTCTGGTGGGCTTGGTCTCTTCTGTTCATAAGAGTCTGTAGCTCCTGGTCATTTGGGTCGAACCAGTCCTGGTGTTTTCTGTCTGGCTTGCCAAGATATGTCTTGGCTGTGTTGTACACGACCTGCTGCAGAGCAGCCCATTCCTCGTCTGGTGTTGAGTTTTCCTTTTCCTCCCATTGGGCGAGAGCACTGTCCATCTCCTGCTCAAAACTCTCCCTATGGCTGGTGGTACTTAGTTTTGCAATGTTCAGCTTGGTCGGCTTACTTGTCCCTTGCCTGTTATGCTTTTGTCGTATTCTGAAAGCCACGTTTGACCTCAGCATCTGGTGATCGGTCCAGCAGTTTGCTCCACGCATGACTCGGGTACTGTGGATGTCTATCTTATCCCGACACCTCGTGATAATGAAGTCGATCATATGCCAATGTCTGGAACGAGGATGCATCCAGGTGGTCTTGCGTTCATCCTTCTGCTTGAACATGGTGTTCGTCACTATCAGTTCGAACTCAGAGCACAGAGCCAGTAGAAGTTCGCCATTGGAGTTGCATTTCCCAATCCCATGTTTGCCCATGACCAAGGGCCACTTGTCATTTTCTCTTCCTATCCTCGCATTGAAGTCTCCTATCAGCAGTAGCTTATCTGTATGAGGGATGCCACTGAGCACACTTGCCAGCTGGTTGTAGAAGGCCTCCTTGTTTTTTATCTGGGTTTGTCATTGTTGGAGCATACACGCTGACAATTGTAGCAAAGTTGTCCTTGCTCAGAGGTAGTCTCATCGTCATGATTCTATCACTTACTGGCCGTGGCATTTCTGTCAGCTTTGTGACGATATCCTTCTTGATAGCAAAGCCCACTCCGGCCTCCCTTCTTTCTCCTTCCGGTTTTCCACTCCAGAAGAAAGAGTATTCCAAGTCGTCGAGACTACCAGACTCTGAGAACCTTGTTTCACATAGGGCGGCGATGTCGATGTTGTATTTGGCAAGTTCCATTGCTACTAGTGCCGTACGTCTTTCTGGTCGGTTAGCTCCTTCTCGGTCGAGGAGAGTCCTGACGTTCCATTGTCCAATTGTCAGTAGTTGTCTTCTTTGTCTTCTTCTTCCTAGCTGATTTTCCACTGTCGACGGAAGATGAGGTCGAGCAGCGCGGTCCTTGGTAAACCGGGCGACGGCCGATCCGGTATCATGTTTCGTGCAGTTGTACATTTCATGGAAGCTGCTAGAAAAAACTTTTGAAGTACCGCTGGCTTTTGCAAGTTACTAGCGACACTCTCTCGGGGAACAAATAGAGGTCTCACACCGGCAAGAACATGTCAAGACAGGCGCAAACTATTTGTCCCTGTAGTGGCTGGTCGAGAGATGTTGGGAGTTCCATACATCAACCGCCCTTGATGCTGCCACAGTGACATGGTTTTCTGTTTAGGGTTTGCTCCCTTAGCCTTCGGTTCTGACAAGAACTTGTACCACAAGGCAGTGGTTTAAAACTCTACATGGCAGGGGCGTCAAACTCCCTGAGTTGTTGCAGTACCTGTACTGCAACACCTGCATACCAGTACGCCGAAAGATATAACAGGTATATGAAGAATGGGCAGCATGTAGACATTGATATGCTATAAACAGGAAACATTACCTTCTCTAAGACACCAAGTGCATATCAGAAAGACGACTACTACAGAATAGAATAACGCAAAGATGTATAAAATATAAAATAGTCTAGAAAATGCAACTGAAAAGCTTGGAAAGACATTCGACAAAAGCCAACTAAGAGAGCAATCTATGTTTAGATGCAGATACTCAGTAACAGAGTACATCCATGTCACGTCAGATCCAGATGTGGAAGACATGATGATGATTAATTGTCATCGTACTCATCGTTCTCGTCCTCGTCATAATCATCAACAGTGTGGATTTCATCTGTGATTTCTTCATTTCCATTCTCTTCTAAGATATCTACTAGAACCATCGGAATGACGTCCCCCTCGAAACAAAGTGGTTTCAGACCTTCGGCCTGGTCTCTCCATTGATCTCTCCACATTTTCGACATGCAGATGGGTTCTCGCCCAGCACATCAAGAGAGTCAATTTCCAAGTCTGTATCTGGCGCAGGGCTCTCGATCATTTTCTAGAAATACCGTCCCCTCTTGACCATGGTTATCATGTCACAGAAGCGGGAAAACTGAAACCACTTTGTTTCGAGGGGGACGTAATTCCGATGGTTCTAGTTGATATCTTAGAAGAGAATGGAAATGAAGAAATCACAGATGAAATCCACTGTTGATGATTATGACGAGGATGAGAACGATGAGTACGATGAAAATTAATCATCATCACATCTTCTACATCTGGATCTGACGTGACATGGATGTACTCTGTTACTGAGTATCTGCATCTAAACATAGATTGCTCTCTTAGTTGGATTTTGTCGAATGTCTTTCCAAGCATTTCAGTTGCATTTTCTAGACTATTTTATACGTGTCTGATAAGATATCTATGTGTAGTTCTTTGTATATTTGGTATTTCGTTACATGAAAATTATCACCATCTTTGCGTTATTCTATTCTGTAGTATTCGTCTTTCTGATACGCACTTGGTGTCTTAGAGAAGGTAATGTTTCCTGTATAGCATATCAATATCTACATGCTGCCCATTCTTCATATACCTGTTATATCTTTCAGCGTGGTGAGAATTATGGTACTTTTTTCGGTGTAGAATTCCTCAGTAATTTTATGATCTGATATTAATGATGGATTTCACTACCATGGTTGCATACAACAGTAATTAGTCTACTTGTGTTCTTTTACGCAGACCTGTAGTATACTGTAGAATACTGTACAATAAAATTATATATGGAAAATCATTTGACGGCTCTCTTTCCCGTATCATTTGGCTTTATCAGATAAACGAATATTACAATATTCGCATTACTAACTAATAACACACACGCTTACTTGATTATATGATGATACAAATTCTAGAATCGACATCTAGATGTGCAGGGCTTCAAAATGAGGTACTACATGCTATATGGTCAAGCATAGCTTGATTTCTGCGCCCACGCAGTCCATGCGTGGAGGTAAAACCAATTGACCTTGAACCTTTATCGTTGACCTTGACCTGATATAGAATTCAAATATGCACAGTAGACTTGAACAACACTGATAAACATTAAATCAACTTAAAGATCAAGGTTATTGTCCAAAAATTAAAGATGGTAGCACATTAGAAGACCCGACATCCGATAACTGATATTTAAGCTATTTAGGGGGTACATTAGGCCTTTCACCCACAGCGGGCACAATTATCAAGATAGAGAGGTTATCTTGGTACCAAATAGAAGCATATGGCCTTGGGAAGTTTTCTGTTTGGTAAAGAATCCATATCGTTTATTTCGAAAGGCTTGTAAATATTAAGTTCTGATATGAACATGTCAGGTGGAGGACGATTTCTCGTCATTTTTGGGAAGCAATGGCTCAAATTGTGTGTTATGTATGTATGTTAGCCTTCCCTACTATATGACGATGCTTTCTGCCAAATATGGTGTTTCTATGTAAATTGTTGACGTCACAGTGACACAATAGTTGAATATATCTAATTTTAGACCCGAAAAGCGGGGTTTTGGCCCCCTGAGGGCGAAAGGCCCCGAGTTGGGAGTGGTAATCACAAACTTGCGGTGGCCCACAGTATAGGTTAACAAGAAATTATAGTGAAAAAACTTAGCAGAAAATATCCTGAGACCTGGACCTGGCTCCCGGCCTATATATTAAGTTGAATTGTGCCTAGAATTAAATTGACAATATTTTACAAACGTTTCAAACACCGTATCTTATCTTACTGGGTGGTAAAACAAATGTAAAATCATTATGAACTGATTCCATAAAATGTAAAACTTTGCTGACTTACCTTAGAAGATGATCCTACACAAATTGATGATACTATTTTGCTGAGTACTCACCATTCACTGTTAGTTCCCTCTGGTCAAATTCAGTGTCAACCGCACATTTATAAGTGTCTTCATCTGTCAAACTGGCTGAGTCTATATAGAGTTTATACACATTTCCATCCAGTTCTCCCGTAAATCTGTCACCCAGGTCATTGACTACAACTTTATTGCGGGAGGTGGGGACTCGTATGTATTTATATTTCAACTGTGTATTCCCTTTGGTCCATGTCAACCTCCAATGAGTGTAGTCTTTGTCTCTAAGTGTAACTGTGCAAGTCATCAAGGCTCTTTCTCCTTCTCACGCCTCAGGAATGTCCACGCTCACACTGCTCACTGTGGTATCCGCTCTGGTGTACACTGAAAACACAACAATATATGTACATCTTCACAAAGTTGTGGAAGATAATATAACTTGTACTGTACAATCAGTCAACCTTGCATGTCTGCAACTTCCTCAAAGCCATGTGTAAAAGGGAATAGGAAAACAAATAGTAATTACTTTCTTTGTTAAGACATCATATTAATAGCAATTTATTAGATGAATAAGACATAGTTATTCATAAGTAGCAGTGAATGAAAAAATAGGACCAGCAACATTGCAGTATTAATTATAACTTATAATGTAAGTTCCACCAGTGACCTACCCAGGCGAAATGATGACCATGGTCGACCATGGTCGACCACGGTATTTGATGGTCGACTATGGTAGTTCATGGTCGACCGTCAAATACCGTGGTGATGACCATGGTCAAGTTGCATGTGACCATGGTCGACCGTGGTCGACCATTGTCGACGACGGTCAATCACGGTCGACCACGGTCAATCACGGTCGACCATGGTCAATCGTCGACCAAATTACATATGACCATGGTCGACCACGGTCGACCATGGTCAATCACGGTCGACCATGGTCAATCACGGTCAACCATGGTCAATCACGGTCGCCCATGGTCAATCACGGTCGACCATGTTCAAATTGTCTGTGACCGTGGTCGACCATGGTCAAGTCACATGACCATGTTTTTTTCCATATATTATAGATAGTATGAATTCTGTGTGGTGATGATCTAACACTTAATGCAAAATGTTAAAGTGGCTTCACCTCCATGACAATTGTGCTTCTCTACTGCTTTTGTGAAAATCCTAAAGTTTTGGAATTACAGCCAATCAGAACACAGCATATATTAGGCTTCCCAACATCCTGGTTCTTTCCATTTGAAAATGTAACCAGCATAGTTTGGAATATGTGAAGAAAATGCTGATAAAAGTCAACAAAGTAGAACATTCTTAAGAAGTAGGTGAGTAATCAAGAACTTCTAATGTTTCAAGAGCACATTCAACAGTATTTTATCAAGCTGTGATAACATTACAAGGTGTTAGAACAATGTTATGACAACAACATGCATGCTTTGAATGGAAAGGCCAAAGATCAAAAGGCAACTAGTTACTATAGACACAAAACTATCCATGAGTCAGTAGGAAGACAATACTAGCAACACTAATTATACTAACCAGTACGCATTTCTTGAGTAATGCTCAGTTTTTTTTCTTCACAAAACACCTAATAAATTAAGTTAGCTGCATGGCAGACACTGGGTGTGCAATTTACCCTGGCATTTCAGCCTTGTCCAAGCCACAGTGGTCAGGCTGTGTAGGTCAGCTTGCATGTATCTAGTTACAGTCACTAGCCACCACCCTGGGTGATTAATCATGACAACATCAAAGCACAAGAGTGGGGGAAGGGAAGTTGTGTCCTAAATGTAGCCCAGTTAGCCTGACTTTAAAACTAATATTTCAACATGCCCATATCAGCATGCAGTCTTTTCACTAAATTAGTGTAGGTAATGTCACTTTACTACTAGTAATTATAGAAAAACTACAGACTTATATATTGTACTGCATGATATCAACATTATTGTCAGTATTGTTACGTTTGTTTGACATAATATAAAATCATCAACTTATAGGGTTTAGGTCCTAAGACAGTGCTGCAATGGAATTGAAGACCACAAAATAAGTAACTTTGCTTATTATATACATTAGCATATGTAAATGTCTACTCAAAATATATATTTAGGATGATTAATTTGAGAGTAATTTCGGTAATGTGTTTAATGTATTCGGTTAAAATAGATGTGCGTATATTCATGCTTGCATTTATTGAATGCTTAATTGTTATCATATGTTAAAACAGTGATTTTTGTGTATTTACTGAACCATTTGACGTGTTTTGTAATGGTTGTGGAACGTCTTGCGTTAACACTCACAGTATTAAAATTAATGTTACTGAAAATTTGATTATATAATGTCTTATATAGTTTGTGTGTGAAATAATGTTATTTTCAAAGAATAGAGATGAAAGATTACATCATACATACTTAAATTAGTTGACACCATCTGTTCAATTAAAAAACGTAAAATATAATGCTCGACCACGGTCGACCATGAATAACCACAGTCGACCGCCAATGACCATGGTCGACCGTCAATGACCATGGTCGACCGCCAATGACCATGGTCGACCGCCAATGACCATGGTCGACCGTCAATGACCATGGTCGACCGTCAATGACCATGGTCCACCGTCAATTACCATGGTCGACCGTCAATGACCACGGTCGACCGTCAATGACCACGGTCGACCGTCAATGACCATGGTCTACCGTCAATGACCATGGTCATTTTGACCATGGTCGACCATGTTTTGTTAAATGGCACCACGGTCAGTGACCATGGTAGACCATGGTCAGTGACCACGGTCAGTGACCACGGTCAGTGACCATGGTCGACCATGGTCAGTGACCACGGTCAGTGACCATGATCAGTTACCATGGTCAGTGCCCATGGTGTGCCATTTAACGAAACGTGGTCGACCATGGTCGACCATGGTCGTATGACCACGGTAGTTCATGGTCGACCATGGTAGTCCATGGTCGACCATGGTCCATTTCGCCTGGGCAGATATAAATCAAAACAACATAGCAGCTAATTTCTATTTTTGCTCATATACTGACAATTTGACCAAATATTGCTCAGCAGTCACAAATGATTTAATCCTTACCTATAAAACACCCTAGGGCTAAGTTGTACATCATACAAAGTATTCATTATCATATGCTTCCATCATACAAAAACGAAACAATTGTATTTATCCACTTGTGTCACTTACGTATTGTAAGAATCAATTCACGCTTGGCAAGCAACACTATTATAGAAAAATACAATAAGTAGTTACTATTCTCTTAAAATACCACCTTTAAGCCAATATTCAAGCTGTAATATTAAGTTGATCCACTGGTTGCATCAATATACCACTGATTTATAAATTGGCAATGTATTTCAAAAAGCAAAAAAGAAATATTTATTTAGAATTATCTAAATGTCTTTTTGCGATGGCCAACTTTATTAGAAGCTTTTCCCCTGTCTGTGAGAAATGGTGTACATGGTGATCTCCATGTGGTGTTTGGTTGTTAACAGCTGTAGATTTATGTTTCTCTAGTGTATGTCATTGTCATGCATGTACTATAGACTTGAGGTTGACTCCACACAGGGTTGGGTCCAAATACACATGTTGGGATCAAATACAAATACAACTCGGCGAAATCACATTCAAATACAAATACATTGCTTTTCCAGATTTCAATTCAAATACAATTACAAACACAAATTTATAATACAAATACACTGCCATTTTTTATTTTATAAAAATACGATTAAATTACATTGCCATTTTTGAAATCTGATTCAAATATGATTAAAATATGTGGCCAATGTTTTCATTATAGTTCAAGTGTATCATAGTGGGTGGAATTTTGTCTTTGGTTTGATTGACAGCTGTAGACCAATTGACAGGCAGGTTTACTAGACTGTCCTTATCTGTACTACTGTACCAACTAGTGGGCAGCTCTTCCCATGCACTGGAGGAAACCTGGGTCCCTTTGTCTTAGCCCAGGATGTCTACACAGCAGGTGACAGCAGAATTCTTTGAAGCACCTTCCCTGTGAATAACTGCCTTTATGGCAATAGATAAGCTTCACTGGCTTCCCATTCATTCATTGATGCTAATGTTTGACCAACTTCACTGTAGGCCAATTTTCTCAGTGGTGCCTAGTGCCTAGTAAAACTGCCTACCCACTGTTGACCACATGTGAAAAAACATTCTGTCTTGACTCCTGAACCAGTTTGGTCTAGATCCGTTACAGGTACTTTCCGTTATAGCTACAGTGTCTTCCTGTTATAGCTACTCGTTAAGTTTGACAGGCAAACTAGTTCCATTATAGCTACTTATTTAATTACACAATTCAGTAGAGGACAGCAAGGGGGAGCATTAACTGTTTCAGATTACTGTAAGATTTCTACATGAAATGTATTAATGAAGGACACATTTTAAAAGTCATAAGAATGATATATAAATGTAACTGTCAGTTATCTGAAATAGAAAATATACCATAAAACACTTGACAAAGCATTTTTTTCAAAAGACAGTTCTACGTTAATTGTACTGAGTACAGAATTGCATTTATCAAAAAGTAATGAAAGTCATCGATTATTCTTGTTACGTGGTGGTGGGATGGCAGCATCATGTTTAGCAACCATGAATTGGAAGATGTTGGGATGGTGTTTCCCCATCACTTTAGCAAATTGTGAATTCCATCCCTCAATATGGTTGTTTGTTCATTTGTCAGTTTCTGTGTAGACATTCCACCTGTCAATGGTGATTTTTGAATCATCACCAAGCCATGTCTCCACAAAGTACTCGTTAAAAATTATCACTTGACTTTGTTGAAATTCCTCAATGGAACACACTTACATCAAAGCTGTCCACCTATCATGGACGTCAGCTGGATGGAGATGAAATAGTTAATGCTCCCATATCTTGTTACATTGAAAAATGAAGAAATAGAAAAGTAGCTATGGCGGAACTAGTTCAACTGTCAAACTTAATTAGTAGCTATAACATGAATAAAAAGTAGCTATAACGGGAAGTAGCTATAACGGGAAGACACTGCCAGTTTATGTCAGGCAATGCTTTATCTTTTGTTGGTAATTTGTATGTGTATTTGATTGTATTTGCAAACACTTTTCAAATACAGACCAAATATCAAATACAACTATATACAAATACATGCCATTTTGTGATTTTCAAATCGATTACAAATACAAATACACCAAATTTCTGTATTCAAATACAATTACAAATACATATTTGAACCCAACCCTGAATTTCCACATCAATTGTGCTTTCGACAAAAGCTTAAATGTGTGATTATAGCTGATTTTTGTGTTTCCAATTCCAACACAAATTCAATCCAATCTTGTTAAAGTTATCACTGTATCACAGAATCAGTTATACACAGGTACAACTGATGGATACTTTATTTCTTTGGAAATCATTAGTTACATTGACTAGTTGGAGCCGTCACTTCTAATTTAGTGTGAATTGCTAATGCCACAACATGAGTAGGCACTAGGCAAACTCACAAGATCTTCAACATTTCTCAGTAAGTGCATTACCAATCTGACTATGCCAATATGTTTGTGTGTGTGTGTGTGTGTGTGTGTGCGTGCATGCGTGCGTGCGTGCATGCATGTGTGTGTGGATTAAGTTATGTAAAACCACTAGTTTAGCATCATCAAAATAAACATACTCTCAAGTGTATATTACTGAATTTATTGTGTATGTTACTGTCAGGTGTGTGTCAGTATCAGGTGTATGCTGTGTCACTCTCAGGTATGTGGTTAACTGTCTGGTGTTTGTCGTAGTCAGTGGTGTGTTACTGTCAATTTCCCTCCATGAGATTTGCTCTGCCATAGATACCCATTGCTGAAGGAAGGCAATGTTTGTTGAGCCCATAACTCTGTGTTTGAGCCATGTTTTACTTATATCTACAACAAAATATTGTTCTTAACCACAAAAACTAGGATTACTGACATATCTTTTGCGACAAATAATATGTTCCTGATAGGAATATATAATTAGACATATTTATATAATGCAAAGAGGGTTGGTGTCTTGGTCAAGTGGCTCAACTATAGCACTATGTGTAGGGTAAGACGAACCACAGTTAGTGCATGGTATTTTGAACCACAGAGGGGTAAAATGTCTTACTCTTAGTGCATGCATGTATAGACCTTCTATCATCATACTGATTAATTGGCTGAAACAATAACAGGGATCACTATCAATCAGAAGGCATAATTAATAAGTCAACCCACTTCTGTAAGATACCATTTAAGACACATTGATATAGGAGTGTTAAACATTTCAGGCGTTTTGTTGTAGCTATAGCCTATACAGAAACCATCAGGCGGTCAATTTTACCACTGTGAAACCGAGAATAAGTTCTCATATCTAATACGTATCCACTTACCTACGTGAGTTGTCCATATAATGCATAATAAAACTTGAACATTTAGCAATTCATATGCCATGACTGTCAGTGACACCAAACGAGTCTAATTACGTACAGCTACTCGTCAGCCAGGCCTAACAAGAGAGAGAGAGAGAGAGAGAGAGAGAGAGAGAGAGAGAGAGAGAGAGAGAGAGAGAGAGAGAGAGACAGAGACAGAGACAGAGACAGAGACAGAGACAGAGACAGAGACAGAGACAGAGACAGAGACAGAGACAGAGACAGAGACAGAGACAGAGACAGAGACAGAGACAGAGACAGAGACAGAGACAGAGACAGAGACAGAGACAGAGACAGAGAGAGACAGAGACAGAGACAGAGACAGAGACAGAGACAGAGACAGAGACAGAGACAGAGACAGAGACAGAGACAGAGACAGAGACAGAGACAGAGACAGAGACAGAGACAGAGACAGAGACAGAGACAGAGACAGAGAGACAGAGAGACAGAGAGACAGAGAGACAGAGAGACAGAGAGACAGAGAGACAGAGAGACAGAGAGACAGAGAGACAGAGAGACAGAGAGACAGAGAGACAGAGAGACAGAGAGACAGAGAGACAGAGAGACAGAGAGACAGAGAGACAGAGAGACAGAGAGACAGAGAGACAGAGAGACAGAGAGACAGAGAGACAGAGAGACAGAGAGACAGAGAGACAGAGAGACAGAGAGACAGAGAGACAGAGAGACAGAGAGACAGAGAGACAGAGAGACAGAGAGACAGAGAGACAGAGAGACAGAGAGACAGAGAGACAGAGAGACAGAGAGACAGAGAGACAGAGAGACAGAGAGACAGAGAGACAGAGAGACAGAGAGACAGAGAGACAGAGAGACAGAGAGACAGAGAGACAGAGAGACAGAGAGACAGAGAGACAGATAGAAAAAAGTCAAGGGAACTTCCTCAATTTGGTTCACATTGACGCCGCTAATGGCACTACGATACACACGTATAATTTGTAGTAGTTATATGTCCGTAGCGAGGCGCCACTATTCTGTCCAGACAATGGCAGCACTCGACTCTGCCTGGGAAACGAATGCTCTGCATTAAATTTTGTAACCGCCAGGGCGGCCTTACCCCAGATTAGGGAACAGACGCTGATTGGCTCCCAGGCCAACTATGAAATAAAAATTAAAATAACGATATACTTCTACAAGATAATGATATCCTATGAAAAGTATTCAACATTTCATTTCAAAAAGTGTTATGTGTTAGAGTCCTAGACTATTTTGCCAACATATATTAGATAACTAAATTAAATATTCAGATTATTTATTGTTATAAAGGTTTTTTCTTAAATAAATGTCACAATGTCTTTTTTTCGATTAAATGTCGTATGGTTATACATGTAAATAATGTTGTTGCACCTTCTATTGCACTGTTCACATGCTTTACGTATTAAGCAATTATAAGGGTAAACATGATAAGTATTGTACTTCTTTTACATTTTTTCAACAAATTGTATTGTATGCACTGTCTGTATAATGTAGTAGTAATTGTTGTTGTTGAAATAAATTTCAATTTCAAATTTCAAAACATCAATTGAACTTACATTAACACAAACATCAGTAATAATTCAAATCAAAAAGAATTACGGCAGGATTAACCAGTATCCGTGAGATGGCAACATTGTTTAGCCCCACACGGATAGCATATGAATTAAATAAGGATACCTTTTATCAAATAAGATAGATAAGATAGCTGTATTGCCAAGTGTTCACATTGTAGTTACAATAAAACATTGGAATGTGTAATGATAAAATTGGCCGTCTTACTAGTACATTCACATGACAATACATTCACATGCACCAAACGATGATGATAAAATATACTACTAATTTAAATAAAATAAATAAATAAGAACTAAAACTAAACTAAAAGTCAATATCGGGGAAACGGAAGTGATGGTCAGCAGCAGGAAAGGAACAAAAGCAAACATCAAAGACAGCCAAGGCACGCGCCTCAGACAGGTAATTAAATTCAAATATTTGGGTGTCACCATCAGTGAAGAAGGAGGATCAGAGGAAGTAATAAGAGCAAGGGTTAGTGCAGCGTGAGGCAAGCGGAGAGACATATCCGGAGTTATCAGTGCCTGCAATCGTTTAAACAAGAGCCTGGAGATTTCTTGGGAACAGGAATGATAGTTGACTTTTTGAAGCAATGAGGGATTTTACATTGTGAAAGAGACACATTGAATATGTTTGTGAATACACCCGACAGCTGGTTGGCACACGGTTTAAGTAAACGTGGAGAAATATTATCCGGGCAGCCTTTCTGCTATTTAGACGTTGAAACATGCGTATAACAACATATTCGTGAACTGCGAAAGGAGGGAGGGATGAGGAGGGAGTGGTAGAGGAAGGAGAAGTAATGTTCAGTTTATCAAACCGGCTATAAAAGTCATTCAATCTGTCAGGAAGATTAGTGTTGGTAGCCGTAGTGTCCTTGGGAGACGGCATATAGTTGGTAATGCTATACTATAAAAACTATTCAAAATTAAACTTATATTAACACAAAATAAATACAAATGTGCAGTTGTTTTTAAAAATAGAAATTACGGCAGGATTAACCAGTATCCGTGAGGTGGCAGCATTGTTTAGATCACGCGTGTAATATTCAAAAGCCGGCAGAATCACCAGACTGTCTTCTCGACGTAGTTTCGCAGCCGACCGACAGTCGGTTAAGCCAGACTAGCATTCAATTCGATTAGATTAGGAAGAATTGCGTGCCAAGTAGTTCGGTCAAACGTTCTATTTGGATAATATTGGTTCAACTTCAAATATATTGCAATTTGGTTGCATTCTTACTTTGTATTAAATGTTCACATTACCAGAAATAAGTTTACTGAAATCAACGTGATGGAAATCTATCACAGATAATTTTCACTAGTAATTGAAGATTTCTGTAAATGTAGGACGGTATACATCTGGGATGACCGGCGCTCCACGATTGCATGGTCATCATCATCATCACCATTGTGTAGTTAGGCGAATGCCTCAACATGCTGCTTCTGCATATGTCTGTCTTGCGCTATCCTCTGCCAGATGGTGCCCTTCCAGTAGTCGTCTAGTTCGTCTCTCCATCGTCTCACCGGTCTTCCTCTAGGTCTTTTCCATTCGTAGGGTTTCCAGGTGGTGATACGCAGGTTATCTCATGTCCTGCTGACGCGCCCTGCCCATGTACACGTCCGTCTTCTGACTTATTCAATCACGTCTGTGACCTTTATCTTTTCTCTTACCCAGACGTTTGTTTTTCGGTCCCGGTATGTGATGTTTAACATACTCCTTTCCATCTGTGTATGTGCTGCTGCTAGCTTATTCTTTGTTTGGGTGGTGCATGAGTGCCCATGTTTCAGCGCCGTATGTCATTGCTGGAAGTACGAATGATTTGTAGACTTGTCTCTTCAAGCATGTCCAATGTTAGCCTTGAAGATGTTGCGGTGCTTGGCGAATGCTGTCCATCCAGCCGTGATTCTTGTCTGAATCTCCTTGTATTGGTTTTTGTCTCTGTGTATCTCTGTCCCAGGTAGATGTAGCTTTCAACGTTCGCGTTCTGAGTGTTGTTGACATATATTGGTGTGTCGTTTTCCATCATCACCTTTGACTTGTTCATCTTCAGACCCTGATTTTCACTTTCATAAGTTATTCCGGTAGCATTTGTTGTAGCTCATGTGGTGTATTAGCGCATATGAGTATGTCGTCGGCGAAGCGAAGATGACTAAGGTATTCGCCGTCTATCTTCTAGCCTCTGGTTTCCCAAGTTCGTCGTCAGAATATGCTTTCGAGTGCTGCCGTGAACAGCTTGGGCGATATGGTATCTCCCTGATGTTGTTCCTGTTACTTTCTTTGTGTAGGTGGACTGTCATCGAGCTGTTGGTGTAAATTTCCTTCAAGAGTTCGATGTATACATCTTCTATCCCATGTTCTTGAAGTGAGGTCAATACTACTTGTCTTTGCACTAAGTCGATGGCTTTTACATTACATTCTCAGCAAGTCTCTTTCATCTGGTTTACGACGTGGATAAAAATTATGGTCTTTCGTTGAGTATCCGCTTTTGAATCCAGCTTGCTCTCGTGGCTGGTTTTCGTCGCGTGTCTTCTCTAGCCTTTTCGTTAATACTTTCGTGAGTACTTTATAGATGTTTGATAGTAGACATATCGGTCTATAATTCTGGATATATATTTGTTTTCCTTTTTGAAGATTATCATCATCTTAGCGTTCTTACACGCTGTGGGTATTTGTCTTTCTGAAAAGCTTTTAGTGTGCGGCTTAACAAATGTTTTCGAGATGCTTTCAATGTATCGACGTTTATACGGTAGTTGCCTATTGCTGTACCATTCTTTATATCTCGTAGTGCTGCTTCCACCTGCCATGATGTTATCTCTGATACCTCTTTTGGGTCAGTGTGGATTTACAACCATGAGATCATACGAGAAACTGCCATGGCAACAAAGAGCCTGAAGAAAGTTCGAAGAACGCAGAAGCTAAGCCAATACAGACTGATCACACACCTGGACAACCACTGGAACGGTAGTTGTATAGTTGTATTCATGTGTTGTTACGGTATGCGCGACAAATTTGTATACGAGTTATACATACTGATGCAGAGTTTTAGGTCATAAATTCAGATCGCCATCCCAAAATATAGGCAGATATGTAATCTTCGTCGCCATTTGTTGTGTCGTCGAGTGATAACTCCGTGATACGTGTTTATGGTTGAAAGTCACGAAAACATCGCCAGTAGCAAATAATGTGTCTTTGGTCTATAAAATGAGTGGTATGGCTTTACTATGAATATAAATAGCTTAGACAAAAGGAGCTCGGCTTGCTCTTTCTTTCGATAGTTGTGTTTTCATGGTGGTATGATAATTTATATGTGTTTGTGGCTATGAAACACACAAAAAATCACATTGTGGCTTGTCCACAGCAAAGGGTAGTATTAAAAAGGATGGTATTTGTAATATTTAGTAACTGTTAGCTGCTTAACTACATGTTTTAGTTCATTCTATGAATACATACCTATTATTTTATGATGTTCTCTAAAATATTCGCATCTATTTTCCTTACCATACCCACGTATATAACTTGTCCACAACATTTATGTATTTTACGTTATCCGCATAATATATGTCATAACTGTCTACCAATGAAGTGCTATCTGCTTGGAAAGTATGTCTGCTTAACACATATACATGGGGTGGTCACCTAAAATCATAAGCTATTAGGCATAGTCAACTTTTCTGATCGTCAGAAGACATCAAAGTGGCAGAAAGACAGCGTCCTCGTTAAGAATGTATTCTACGTTATCCACTTTTATCATATACCTGCTTTCCCCAGTATACAATCAAGGTATAATATATGCGGGTATCTTGTTTTCTTTGTGAACTACAAGTTGTGCGTTATATAGAGACCTAATTTAATCACGTATGGTTCGATAATACCAAATGGTGTATTTTACGTTATCGCTAATCTACGTTATCGCGGGGAAGGAAGCATAATAACACATTACATACTGTTCTTATGGCAAAGTTTAGGCCAGATCCAAACGAAAGTGGTTCTGCTGCGGGTCTAACGCACAATTTACAAAACCAAAGATAAGTTTGTATTTAGCAATACATGCAAGACAAACAAATGTAATATTGTATTAGCTAGATTCCCTTCAAAATTAAATAATTTTGTTTTCAGAGTTTATATTCAAGGTATACTATACGAGATTAACTTATTGATTTTGTGAAATAAAAGTTGTGCATGACATACATACCTAATTTAATTACATATGGTCCAATAATACCAAATTATGTATTTTACGTTAGCCGGTATTTTACGTTATCGCGGGGAAGGTAGCCTTGTAACACATTTCATGGCGTTCTTATGGCAATGTTTAGGCCAGATTAAAACGAAAGTGGTTCTGCTGCGGGTCTTACACACAATTTGCAAAACCAAAGATAAGTTTGCATTTAGCAATGCATGCATGACAAACAAATGAAACATTGTACTAGCTAGATTCCCTTCATAACGATAATGTTTTCTTTCCCAAATTTACATTCAAGGTATAATATATGAGACTGCCTTGTTTAGTTTGTGAAACAAAAGTTGTGCATGATATACATACCTAATTTAATTACATATGGTTCAGTAATATGAAATGATGTATTTTACGTTATCCTGTATTCTACGTTATCGCGGGGAAGGAAGCATTGTAACACATTCCATGGCGTTCCTACGGCAACGTTTGGGCCAGATCCAAACGAAAGAGGTTCTGCTACTGACACCCAATTTGCAAAAGGAAAGGTAAACTAGTGAGATTTCCTTCACAATGAGAGATTACTATCGTATCATTCGACTTAGACTTAGTTATTTTTGTATGCAAAATTAAGCTATCACTTGCGGCTGTTTTTTTTAAAATCAGAAATCGGGAAAACAAAATGGTAGCTAGCTAACGGTGTATCATTCTTACACAAAGGACATATAACACATTATAGTAAACATGTATTGATATCGTAAAATACACACATATGTAACATTTGAAAGGGAAAGCTGTTATTAACCCAAATAGTATCAAGTCAACGAAACGCGAGTGGAATTCATAGCAGAAACACTTCAACACATTCAGACACATGTAACATAATACTACGTTTCAGGGAGTACACTTCATAACCATGATATCAGCTTGCATTACACGAATTGTTCCTTTATTAATTGTTATTTTTAAGTATATCCAAGCATATTTAGTACGACAAGGTGGCGGATAACGTAGGATACATTGGACAATATGGCGAAAATATCATCACTGTTTGACGTGGTGGTGCAATAAACCATAGATAGCTTGGATGATAAAATTGATTGTTTCATAAAGCTGTACGTATGTACTTTCGCATGAAAGTAATTATTTTCAAATACATAAAAAATATATTTTCGCCATTTCTAAACCTGACTGGCGACGTTTTCGTGACTTTCAACGTTATAATGATATCCGTTTCATTACACAAGCATACATGATACTGTAGGCTTTAGTCATAGATATAAATAGAACAAGATAGTAGAACAATAATCCCACGGCCGCTATCAACTGACACATGATACCGCGAAGTCAACATTGGCTGGTACGTGACAGTCGTGCTACTGTATACGACAGAAAGCCACTGCGGTCCCCTTACGTACGTAGTACTACATACATAGCAGTGCACCAAATGTTCTACATACTTATCACGTTATCAATTTACTGACATTAGTTAGCCAGTGTTACTTAATTATGTACAATATATTCAAACAGTATCCTCACTAACATGTCTGTCTGAAACCAATCGATAGTGCTACATTTAGTATGTATTGGTGTCTTACTGTGTGAGTGCTGAGTACAGCTTAGTAATATATTTCATTTGGTATTCCACCAGATCCACAATTGTTGCTGATGCTTTACATTAAACAAAAATAAACCAACTGAAGTCCGACCTCGAAAGAGATTGGAGAGATCACCCAGGCCTGTATAATTAAATTTCACAGATTACCAACCCTGAGACTATGCACACTGGTTGAGAACATAGAACAAAAACAGTGAAGGCAGCATTATCATTAACAACAATAATAGTATACATCAGTAGAGAAACTGGAATTCATCTACAGGAAACGAGATTATGAGACAGCCTCGATGCTTTATCGTCGGGATTCAGGAAAGTAGAGACAGAATCATAGATGCGGAAACAGAGAGGTCATACTTGAGGCAGCTGCCCCCTGGAAATTCGGCGGAGGCAAACATATGGTCCCCCCCCCCGCCCCCAATAAATCTTAAGTGCGGGGTAATAATATTTTATAATGTCTGCCTCCATAAGTAAAATAGCAGCAAACGTAAGTTGAGGGCGATGCGGCGTAACATTTTCTAACAGCACCCCGGTGTCCGCCCTGGGCCGCCGGCGCAGTGGGGCTCCAGCCGTACTCAGTCTCCAAAATGCGTCACTTGATGCAACTAAAGAGCCGTATTCCAAAATGCACTTAGTCTATTTTAAACAGAAATTAGTAATAATCAGGTAGCGGATAGTCAGGTAACGATAGAGTATACAGTTTGGCGGTCTCATAAAAATTACCATTATAAAAAGTAAAAGAAGGGTGAAAGAAGACACCACTCAAACAGAAAACACATCAATGGAAAAGCAGATAATATCAGGCAGAGAGGAAATATACAGCAAAGCCGTGCATTTATGACACCGACATATGCAATGCTGTGAAGCTCACGGGATATGACAATCAAGGGAGCAATTAATGTACATGTATATAATCACATGGACCCTGTCTTAACACGGTCTCACATGTTTGGCGTTTGTTGTATCATCCAACAAAGTATTTACTCGAGAACCTGGTAATGCAACCAAACAATGACAGCCTGCACCGTAAAAGAAATATATGCACTAATTAAAAATGAGCTAAGTCCAGTTGTCATTACGAAAATACTCTTCGTTAAAAATATGTCATAATTCACTTAATTTCGCAATAGGATTTGTTATCATCAAGTATATATTAAAAAATCATTACATGCACGTGCGTGTGTGCATTCATGCGTGCGTGTGAATGTTTGTTTATATGCGTGTGTATGTGAGTGTATGAGTATGTGTGTATGCATGTATGTATGTATGTATGTATGTATGTGTGTGTGTGTGTGTGTGTGTGTGTGTGTGTGTGTGTGTGTGTGTGTGTGTGCGTGCGTGCGTACGTGTGTGCGTGTGTGTGTGTGTGTGTGTTTAAATATTTGTTTTAAAACCCTTATATGATTGATGCTGTTTTTCCTATGCTATATATTCAAAATAAAAAATGGACTTAGTGCATTTTGGGGTTCGGCTTTTCATTTACAGTGTAAAAAAATTTAACATTACATCAGCTACTGTAAACTAAACTCGTGGAGGATTGCAGCATGTCTGACGATAGGTAGGTAAGGTGGTTAGAAAGACAATATCGTCCGGGTTGTGTTCTGTTGGAGTCTGGAAACGAATTAAGTGTGTATGAAACCATAATAAATAAAGTTTATTCGGCACATATAATACAAAATAAGCACAAATATAACGCATGACGGGCATGGTGGTATTACATAGCTGAAATGGTGTTTTGTCCATCTTTAGAAACATAATAATTTATTTTATTTTCACTCCTGAAAACATTCCGGTAATTTTTTTTAAAGCTGTACAAATAAGTGATAACATTTACAAACTGATTTGTCTTAAGAATGGTCTAAAGACCCAGGTCTTAGTCCATTCGTACAATTCCAAACAACCTGCTGATTTACAATACTTTCAAAGTGATAAATGACATAGCGGAAAGTTCTAATACAGAGAGCAATATCCAGCCGTTAAGATTCATCAAAGCGGTTTACCTTAACCCCTGACAGACCGGCTCACTCGTGCTGTACATCAAATTCTCAGGGACGTAGCCAGTATGGCTATTTCGTGTGACACAATGTTGGCATTCAATTTAAATTACAATACAATTACACGAAGTTAAACGGGTGCGCGTCTATCTCTTAGCAACACCGGAATATGTTTCGTACGTGTCATGCAACCTATGGTTGCCTTCTTACAAAACCAGTATTAAGACTTTAGTACAGAAGAACACAGCAAAGGACAATACTAGAATCGATGCCATCTCTTGTACTTTCCGTTGAAAAGTTACCTATAAATATAATCTAAGACTTCTTATTGGAGGCTTCTTCCAAAACACAGTTCACCCGGATTCAATTGCAAATATTTCCTAATTTATTATCGAAATTTTCCACTACATATAAAAGCCTAAAAATGCAAAACTTTCGCACATATCATAACTAGGCATAGCGTACAATTACATTAATTTGTAATCAGTTGTGTCGGCGAAACACAGAAGACGAAACGCAGAAAGCAAGTGCTCTGATCAAACGCCTGGCTATTTGCTATTTTCTTGGCTAATGCCTAGCCGTGCAGAGTGAAGCCGGATTCGTCGCGGTCTTTCCAGGTAGGAGCGTCCTCGGGCTTGGAGTGGTCCAAGTGATTCCATCTTCACGGTCCTTCCTCCATTTGTCGTTTACCATTTCGGAGAACCTGTTTTTCGTAAAACAACGAATCACGTTCAGAGTGTGTCAACATTAACGCTTAAATAAAATAGAACATTATTACAAATTAAATATTTTCCCGGTATGAGTGAACTTTTTGAAGAACCAATTGCATTAATATTGTTGTTTATATATATATATATATATATATATATATATATATATATATATATTTATGTATATATATATATATATATATATATATATATAAATATATATATATATATATATATATATATATATATATATATATGTATATATATATAATATATATATATATATATATTATCCCTATACGTGTATAATAATTATACATGCATATATTACTTCAAGTAATTGCTACCATACATGTTTAAATAATGCTCACTTTAGATGCAATAATTAAGCCAAATGCTTAATCTAAAAGGAATATTAGTTGAAAAGATCTATCGTCGTAGCAACTTGTGTACAGGCGGCCTGTGTCACGAAGTCGTCTCCACGCCATTGAAACACCAGCGAAGAAAGCGTGCGTGTCATATCTTGGAGCATTTACCTGCATATGCCATTTGATTCCCGGGCGCGAGCATTGGGCTCGTTTGGCCCGGGTACACCTGAGCTTGCAGTTGTTGCATCTGTTCCGGTGGCGCTGTCGCCATCGTCACCGTGGCTTATCCAGGACGACTATACACAACGGGGCTCTACAATGAAACGTTCATTGGCAACGGCATTTGCGTGTAAAGTAAAGGTGAAGGCTTAAATATCGCGGTGTCAATGGTCAAAACTCTGTCTCAGGATGTCCAGTCGATCATAATCACGTTGTAATTACTGCATGTGTCGTTCCCTTTCATGGCACATGTTGGTGTATATATATGTATATAATATATATATATATATATATATATATATATATATATATATATATATATATATATATATATATATATATATATATATATATATATATATATATATATATATATATATATATATATATATATGCTGACTATGAAAATACTGACGCCAAGATTGTAATGCGATTTGAAAAATACGAAGACAATTTGATATCGTTTTGTCTACTAACACACTAAGTGTAGCTACAAATATCCCTACGTCTGTCACACGCACACACGTCCAGGCACACACATGCATGCACGCAGAGCACGTACACACACGCACGCATACATGCATAACTCATACCTAGGGCCTACATGCATAGATACGTACATAGGCACACGCCTACATATGTACATAGACACACGCCTACATACACACGAATACCTCCCCACACACGCACACGCGCATGCACGCAAACACCACACGCGCGCATAATTATTCAACATATATAACAAGTTGCCCAGTCTCACCCCTGCATTCTGCCGTTGACCGCCGTTGCACAGGCTGCCGCAGCAGATAGCGGCGGACCAGATGGCAGCGACCGACTCGACCAAGTACACGATGATCACGAGAGAGAAGTAACCGATGACGCTGACGTGCACCTTGGAACAGAGGTAAATGAACAGTGACAATTTACCGGATACTGAATGTCGGAAATCAAATTTTTTTTCAAGTTAACCTGAAGATATCACAGTGCCCTAGCTGAAAAGCCATGAAGGTGTCTGGTGTCCAACACGTAGTGAGTGAAACTTAATTAGATCGCAATGTTACAAAATACGTCAACAACATGTGTGAGTTTGGTTATCACCTTGCATCCCCGGACGTGAGTCTCAATTCCTAAGGTAATATGGTCAACCTAATGCGTGTAGACGTACTACACTGTGTATTATCAGTGACAACATCACTGCTTGATGCCGGCGTGAATAACTCCCACATTAGACAACTTTATAGTCCTCACTTGGTTGCGACTCAGTCACTCAGATTTGCCAAAACTAGTCAAACAAAGATACGGAACAGAATTGCGCATTCGCACTCTGGCTTCAATCAAGCCTGAAATATCGCAGGTTTTAACATCATTACTAGATTAAATCCAATCATCAGAAATTGCAAGAGTTATGCGAGCCGGAACCACTCGCCCACAAACCAGACCTCCAGTGCTAAGATACACACCAGGTCCGCATGCCTATCCCCGGCGTTCGACAAGCAACAGAGTGTGTCCACTTTGTAAAGAAGTCGGACGTAGCAACTTTCGTCATAGTCTCGAGTGGATTCATACACCAGAAGAAGACCGACGCTATATGGTCGTCGACCTACCTACTTGACAATGAACACTAACACAACTCGCCAGAACCTACTACACCAAAGTAGTCGAATTTGAACAACCAAAGGCGCAAATCAATTGAGGTTCGACAGTCTCCTTATTCAGACGTGTTTTGCGGCCCTCACACGGCCCGTGTAACCACTGATAGCGGCCCTCAAACAGCCCGTGTAACCACTGATAGCGGCCCTCACACAGCCCGTGTAACCACTGATAGCGGCCCTCACACAGCCCGTGTAACCACTGATAGCGGCCCTCACACAGCCCGTGTAACCACTGATAGCGGCCCTCACACAGCCCGTGTAACCACCAGGGGCGTCGATCCTGTTTTAAAAGTGGGGGGGGGGGACGGGGGACCAATTTATATACACATATATGATTGCATAATATATAGGTATATATATATATATATATATATATATATATATATATATATATATATATATATATATATATATATATATATATATATATATATATATATATATATATATATTACATTACATGTCATATAATATATATTATAATATGTCGTATATATATATATAAGTGTATGCATATATATATATATATATATATATATATATATATATATATATATATATATATATATATATATATATATATATATATATATGTATATGTATATATATCATCATCAACATGCTGTCGGTCGCGAAGCGACAAAGACTGCTTCCATCACTTGACTCTTGCTCTCCATTTGTCTCTCTGCTGTGAGAGTGATGTCCAGGAGTCGATCTTTATGTCTCTCAGCTTCAGGTTTCTCTTGATGGTATCTTTGAACCGGAGACGAGGGCGCCCTCTCTTTCTGTGACCAGAAGACAGTTGGGAGTAGAGAACCTGCTTCGGTAGCCTGTCTGATGACATCCTCATGAGGTGTCCAGTCCACCGGAGATTCTTTCTGATCAGAAGATCTTCCATAGATGGCAGCCCTGTCCGTTCGAGTATTTCCTTGTTTGTCACTTTGTCCATCCAGGTTATCCTCATGATCGAACGCAGATGTCGCATCATGAAGGCGTGCAACTTTTTCACCTGTCGTCTGTACACTGTCCAGGCCTCGGCTCCGCATAGGAGGGTGGACAGCACAATTGCACGGTATATTTTGCCTTTAACCCGCATGGACACATGGTGGTTGTTCCAGAGTCTCTGGCGTAGTCGGCCGAAAGATGCACTAGCCTTGGCCATCCTCCTCTGTATTTCATCGTCAATGCATCCGTCACTTGATATAGTGCTTCCGAGGTAGGTGAATTCCATAACAGAGTTCAACTTGTTTCCATCAACCATGATATCCTCCTCTCGGGTTCTTGTAGAGTTGGGTTGGTACAGCACCTCGGTCTTCTTGATGTTAATCTTCAGGCCGAACTTCTTTGACGCATTGGAAAAAGCATCCACTATTTTCTGCATCTCTTCAGCAGAGTGTGCAACCAGAGCACTGTCATCTGCGAATAGCAGCTCCCTCATCAGTATCCGTGTAGTCGTGGTCTTCGCTCTGAAGTGTGCGACGTTGAATAGGTCAGCGCTCTGTCTGGACTGTATGTAGATGCCATCCCCCATGTCTCGGAAAGCATTGTCGAGCATTGCTGATAGGAAGATGGAAAAGAGCGTGGGCGCCAGTACACAGCCTTGCTTGACCCCATTTGTGACCCTGAACGATTCCGAGACTTCCCCTCCAACATTAACAGTCGCCATCATTCCGGTATGTAGTGCCTCGATCATTGTTGTGAACTTCTCTGGGCAGCCATACTTCTTCAGTAGCTGCCATAGTCCGGTCCTCCCAACTGTATCGAACGCCTTACTGAAGTCGACAAATACCATGTACAGTGGTGGGTCCTGCTCAATGCACTTTTCTTGTAGTTGTCGGAGACAAAATATCATATCCACGGTGATCCGGTTACCTCTGAAGCCACATTGTGTCTCCGGAACTACCTCTGGTGTTAGGTGGGTAGATAGTCTGTTGAGGAGGATCCTGGCGAAGATCTTGCCTGCTATGGAAAGAAGAGAGATTCCTCTATAGTTCCCACAGTCTGTTCGATCACCTTTCTTGTAGATGGTTATAATGCTTGCATCCTTCCATGCTTGTGGTACAGAACCCATCTCCCAGGCATTGGTGATTAGTTGGTACAGTCTGCTGAACAGATTGTCTCCTCCATGCTTCCATACTTCTGCAGGAATTCCATCTCCTCCAGGTGCTTTGCCATCTTTCAGGCTGGCGATTGCTTTAGCCATCTCATGCATAGTTGAAATCTCATCAAGGCTTGTCTTGGTAATGCGCTGCGGGATGTTGTCCAGAGCTTCGTGATCTATGTCGCCAGGGACGTTGAGTAGCTTCTGGAAGTGTTCACTCCATCTTGCCACAACTCTCTTGCTGTCATAGAAGGTTTCCATTCCGTCTGTTGATTTTAGTTGAACACGTCCCTTCTTTTTGGGTCCCCACACTTCCTTCAGTCCATTGTAGAAGCCCTTCATGTTGTCACTGTCGGCAGCTCTCTGCAGCTCCACTGCTTTCCTTTCCCACCAGTCGGACTTCAGTGCACGGGTGTGTTTTTGTAGCAGTCTGCAGGCATCTTTGTATGCTGCAGTGGTGGATCTAGTGCTCCTGGTTTGCAACACTCTCTGGTGGGCTTGGTCTATTCTGCTCATAAGAGTCTGTAGCTCCTGGTCGTTGGGGTCGAACCAGTCCTGGTGTTTTCTGTCTGGCTTGCCAAGATATGTCTTGGCTGTGTTGTACACAACCTGCTGCAGAGCTGCCCATTCCTCGTCTGGTGTTGAGTTTTCCTTCTCCTCCCAGTGGGCGAGAGCACTGTCCACCTCCTGCTCAAAACTCTCCCTATGGCTGATGGTACTTAGTTTTGCAGTGTTGAGCTTGGTCGGCTTATTTGTCCCTTGCCTGTTGTGCTTTTGTCGTATTCTGAAAGCCACTTTTGATCTCAGCATCTGGTGATCGGTCCAGCAGTTTGCTCCACGCATGGCTCGGGTGCTGTGGATGTCCATCTTATCCCGACACCTCGTGATGATGAAGTCGATCATATGCCAGCGTTTGGAACGAGGATGCATCCAGGTGGTCTTGCGTTCATCCTTCTGCTTGAACATGGTGTTCGTCACTATCAGTTCGAACTCAGAGCACAGAGCCAGTAGAAGTTCGCCATTGGAGTTGCATTTCCCAATCCCATGTTTGCCCATGACCAAGGGCCACTTGTCATTGTCTCTTCCTATCCTCGCATTGAAGTCTCCTATCAGCAGTAGCTTATCGGTATGAGGGATGCCCCTGAGCACACTTGTGAGCTGGTTGTAGAAGGCCTCCTTGTTTTCGTCTGGGTTTGTCATTGTCGGAGCATACACGTTGATAATTGTAGCAAAGTTGTCCTTGCTCATATATATATATATATATATATATATATATATATATATATATATATATATATATATATATATACATATATATATATATATATATATATATATATATATATATATATATATATATATATATATATATATATATGACCTGAAATACACATAAGTATTTTTTAAATATAACAAATTATTCATTGTTGTTCTGGTGCTAATTCTAAACTAAAAAAACCTTTATGTTATGCTATTTATAATAGTTGTGTTGGCAACATATATCTGAAGAGCGGCCATGGCCCACCCCAATCACTGAACATATGGGGTAGATTTTGGACCCAACACTGCTTGCCAACACTGCTTGCCTGATTCATAGAGTGACAAGATGCAGAGCTTACAGGGGTGCCTGTGTAGGACTTCCCAAATACCACCTTTTGGCAAAGAAATTTGTCATCACTAAAATGAGATCAAATTATACAACGTGCATACATCTGCTGGTTCCGCCGTATGTAATTCGAGGCCCATTATATTGAATGGAGGACGACCATACATGTTTCTTGATACTGATGTTTATTTTTGGCGTGCATGAAATGTTGTTACGCCTTGTAACACCGTGAAAACTCGTTGTGGTCTTATATCTTATATGGGTCCTGAATTAATATCTGTTATGTTTGTGCCCTGAATAGCTTTTTTCACTTTTTAGAAGGTGTCTACAGAACACATAAACTAAACATCTAGACCTTATTGGCATCGGAACATTAAATTCTATATTATCGCCCATTTCGGCGATCGCTACACTCCCCGCTAAAATTACAAGCTAATTTTACGCTAATGAGAAGAAACAGTCACCAACAAAGGAACTGTTTGACACTCCATTTACAGTAATGAGAAGAAACAGTCACCAACAAAGGAACTGTTTGACACTCCATTTACACTAATGAGTAGAAACAGTCACCAACAAAGGAACTGTTTGACACTCCATTTACACTAATGAGAAGAAACAGTCAGCAACAAAGAAACTGTTTGACACTCCATTTACACTAATGAGAAGAAACAGTCACCAACAAAGGAACTGTTTGACACTCCATTTACAGTAATGAGAAGAAACAGTCACCAACAAAGGAACTGTGTGACACTCCATTTACACTAATGAGAAGAAACAGTCACCAACAAAGGAACTGTTTGACACTCCATTTACGCTAATGAGAAGAAACAGTCACCAACAAAGGAACTGTTTGACACTCCATTTACACTAATGAGAAGAAACAGTCACCAACAAAGGAACTGTTTGACACTCCATTTACGCTAATGAGAAGAAACAGTCACCAACAAAGGAACTGTGTGACACTCCATTTACACTAACGAGAAGAAACAGTCACCAACAAAGGAACTGTTTGACACTCCATTTACAGTAATGAGAAGAAACAGTCACCAACAAAGGAACTGTGTGACACTCCATTTACAGTAATGAGAAGAAACAGTCACCAACAAAGGAACTGTTTGACACTCCATTTACAGTAATGAGAAGAAACAGTCACCAACAAAGGAACTGTTTGACACTCCATTTACAGTAATGAGAAGAAACAGTCACCAACAAAGGAACTGTTTGACACTCCATTTACGCTAATGATAAGAAACAGTTACCAACAAAGGAACTGTTTAACACTCCATTTACAGTAATGAGAAGAAACAGTTACAAACAAAGGAACTGTGTGACACTCCATTTACGCTAATGAGAAGAAACAGTCACCAACAAAGGAACTGTTTGACACTCCATTTACACTAATGAGAAGAAACAGTCACCAACAAAGGAACTGTTTGACACTCCATTTACACTAATGAGAAGAAACAGTTACAAACAAAGGAACTCTTTGACACTCCATTTACGCTAATGAGAAGAAACAGTTACCAACAAAGGAACTGTTTGGCACTCCATTTACAGTAATGAGAAGAAACAGTTACAAACAAAGGAACTCTTTGACACTCCATTTACGCTAATGAGAAGAAACAGTTACCAACAAAGGAACTGTTTGGCACTCCATTTACAGTAATGAGAAGAAACAGTCACCAACAAAGGAACTCTTTGACACTCCATTTACGCTAATGAGAAGAAACAGTTACCAACAAAGGAACTGTTTGGCACTCCATTTACAGTAATGAGAAGAAACAGTCACCAACAAAGGAACTCTTTGACACTCCATTTACGCTAATGAGAAGAAACAGTCACCAACAAAGGAACTGTTTGATACTCCATTTACACTAATGAGAAGAAACAGTTACCAACAAAGGAACTGTGTGACACTCCATTTACAGTAATGAGAAGAAACAGTTACAAACAAAGGAACTGTTTGACACTCCATTTACACTAATGAGAAGAAACAGTCACCAACAAAGGAACTGTTTGGCACTCCATTTACAGTAATGAGAAGAAACAGTTACAAACAAAGGAACTCTTTGACACTCCATTTACGCTAATGAGAAGAAACAGTTACCAACAAAGGAACTGTTTGGCACTCCATTTACAGTAATGAGAAGAAACAGTCACCAACAAAGGAACTCTTTGACACTCCATTTACGCTAATGAGAAGAAACAGTCACCAACAAAGGAACTGTTTGATACTCCATTTACACTAATGAGAAGAAACAGTTACCAACAAAGGAACTGTGTGACACTCCATTTACAGTAATGAGAAGAAACAGTTACAAACAAAGGAACTGTTTGACACTCCATTTACACTAATGAGAAGAAACAGTCACCAACAAAGGAACTGTTTGACACTCCATTTACACTAATGAGAAGAAACAGTTACCAACAAAGGAACTGTTTGACACTCCAGTTAGGTCTAGAGACTTTAGAACGTTCCCGAGTACCTTTTACGTTTCGAGCTAATCGCTCTCCAACAACAATACAAGTTTTTGGATAGGTCTTTCCACATAGGTGACCTTTGCAACGCGTCTGCCCAGCTGGTCCAGAGTGGGGTCTCCCACGCGCAGTCTGACCTTGCGCACAAGTTGGTCCTTGTCTGGGTAGACTTCGACCACCTGGCCCAATCTCCATTGGCCACGTGCCAGTTCTGCGTCCTTGATGAGAACTACGTCCTCAGCCTTCAAGTTTCTTCTGCTTTTGTTCAACTTTTGTCTGACCTGGAGATTCACCAGATACTCCTTTCTCCATCTTGCCCAAAATTCATTTGAGAGGTACTGTACTTGCCGCCACCGCTTTCTGGCGTAGACGTAGAATTACCTTGGACTTCATCGTTAACAGATGATTCGGCGTGAGTGGCTCCGGTCCGCAAGGGTCGCCTAGATTCTCGACCGTCAGTGGTCTGCCATTCACTATCGCCATCGCTTCGTAGAAGAAGGTGCGCAGCGATGCGCTATAAGTCTTCCAGCAAACTGGTGCAAGATGGTATTAAGAACGTTTCTGATGGTTCTTATTTATCTCTCCCAGACACCGCCCATGTGACTAGCATGGGGCACGTTCATCAAAAAGTCGCATCCTTGCTCCGCGAGATAGGCCTTTATCCTTGCGTTTTTCACTTCATTGAGTGCATTCTTCAGCTCATGTTGAGCGCCGATGAAATTGCTCCCTTGGTCTGATCTTACCTGTTTCACTGCTCCCCGCAGTGCTATGAAGCAACGAAGAGCCTTTATGAACGCATCTGTTGTCATATCCTCCAGTATTTCTATGTGGACGGCTCGGGATGCCATGCATGTGAACAGGAGGCCATACCGCTTATGCTCCTTGCGACCTTCTCTATTGTAGAACGGCCCAAAGCAATCCACTCCACAGTAAGTGAACGGGGGGGGGGGGGGGGGAGGATCTGTCCTGTCCTCAGGCAAATCTGCCATCTTCTGCTCTGATGTACTGCTGCGCAGTCGTCTGCAAGTCACACACTGAAAGATGTGTGACGATACTACTTGACTACAGCCCACGAACCAAAATCCACTGGATCTGATCTCATTCATAGTGATTCCCTTTCCTTGATGTTTCACTTTCTCATGAAAGTGCTTTATGATTAGGGTCGTCACATGACTCTTCCTTGGAAGGATAACGGGATGTTTGACGCCGTAGAGTAGCGAAGAATATTTCAGTCTTCCTCCCACTCGTAGTGTTCCTTCTTCATCTATGAAGGGGTCTAGTCTGCGTAGTCGGCTAGACTCGACAACTCCTTTCTTCGCCTCTAAGGAGCTGTCATTGAAAAGTTCCATCTCTCTTGGAAAGAGTTCGCGTTGCAGCAACTGTAATATGACAAGTTGTGCCTTCTGTCTTTCATCCGGGGATGTCATGCTTTCCTGTGGTGTTTTGTCGTTGGTTCGTTTCCTTGTAATGGCGCGCAGTTCTACTGCGATAGCTTTAGTCGCTCTGCTCCAGTCAGAGAAGCGATCTATCAGATCTAGCAAAGAGACCTTGTCTGTAGTCTCTGCCATGTGGACTTCCACTGCTTTGGCCTCAGGGTCATTCGTAAGCAGTTCTTCATCCTTTTCGCTCATGAGGATGTCTTTTTCCCACAGGAAGGTCGGCCCAGGGAACCAGTTTGATGTCATTAAATCTGCTGCACTCAAACCTCTGGAAGCGTGGTCTGCAGGGTTATCTTCAGACTTGACATGTTTCCACTGTTCAGGTTTCGTTACCTGGTGGATCTGCTGTACACGATTAGCCACAAACACATGGAATCGTCTTGCATCGTTGTTGATGTAGCCGAGTACTACCTTAGAGTCTGTCCAGAAGAACTCCTGAATTTCACTTACATCTAGTTCCTCCCACAGCATGGTGCTCACTCTGAGAGAAACTACAGCTGCAGTCAACTCAAGTCTTGGGATGGTGAAAATCTGCCTTGGTGTCACTCTCGCTTTGCCCATGACAAGGGAACAGTGTACGTTTCCATTCTCATCCATTAGCCATAGGTATGAACACTGTCCGTATCCCGTAGTGCTGGTGTCGGAAAAGTGGTGCAATTCTTGAGTCTGCACCTTGCCAAATCCTTCTGGTTTGAAACATCTTGCAAGTCTGATACTGGCGAGGTCAGGGAGTTCCTGTCTCCAGCGTTCCCATTTCTGTTGCAACTCTCCGGACAGCGGGTCATCCCAATCTACTCCCTCTCTGCACGCTTGCTGCAGAATCTGTTTACCTCTCAGCACGAATGGTGCGAGGAATTCGAGAGGGTCGAACAATGATGCAACGGTTGACAGGACTCCCCGCCGTGTCAGGGGACGGTCCTTCAATGTAATTCTGAAATTGAATTCGTCTGACTGGATGCACCACTGGATCCCGAGTGCTCTCTCAACAGGCAAATCTTCAAATGTAAGATCAAGATTCTCAACGTCCTTAGCTCTTTCAGAGTGAGGAATAGACTCCATCAGCTCTCGCTTGTTTGATGCGAATTTGTGAAGTCTTAGACCTCCTTCGGAGCACATTTCTCTTGCATTCTTTACAAGTTCCACAGCATGAGGTATTGCGTCTACACTTGTTAGGCCGTCGTCAACGTAGAAATTCCGCCTGACGAAGTCGGCAGCTCCTGTCCCAAACTGACCTTCGTTTTCTGAAGCGATATACTTCAAGCCAAAGTTTGCGCATCCTGGGGACGAGGCAGCCCCAAACAGGTGGACGTTCACGCAGTATTCCATAAAGGCGATGGTTTATTGTCTGAACCTACAAAGTACTCCAGTTAGAGTATTCGTAAGGTCTGGTTCACTCAGTAAATGGTCATTTAGGGAGGTTCCCTTGAACATAGCAGAGCAGTCGAATACCACACGGATCTTGTATGGTTTCTGGGGGTGGTAGACTCCATGATGTGGAATATACCACACTGTTTTCTTCTCCAACTCCGACTCGGGAACTTACTCCGCATCTCCCTTCTCTATCACTTCTCCCATGAAGCGTGTATAATCGTCACGATATTTCTTATTGGCCTCAAGACGACGCTTCAGTTGATTTAGCCGTTGCGTTGCTGACGCCATGTTGTTCGGCATTAAGGGTCTCGCTTCCTTGAAAGGAAGTTGCATCTCGTAGTGACCATCTTTTCTTTGATGAATGCCTTTCTTCACCTTGGTTAAGAACCGTCTGTCTTCTTGAGAGAAGGAAGCTGTAGTTGAGCATTGTTCATTAAAATCCTGCTCAAACATTTCTAGCACTCTACTAAGATTCATAACTTCCTTGATCTTAGTCTGATAAGCAAAACATACCTCTTGGGGTACAAGAAGGTTTCCTTCAGGAACATCAAACGCTTCTTCCGAGAGCCGTAACTCTTCTGGTACTTTGGTAGTAATGACTTTATGCGAGAGTCCTATTGCGTCACCTGTGTCTTCACAGGTGGCAGTGCAACCAACAACGCTACAGCCTAAGTCGGTCTCTATCGCAAATGGTTGGTTGTCTTTTCCAGTGATACAACTTCGGGGGGCCAGAGCCTGTGGGTAGTTGTACCCGATCAACAAACCTATCTCACAATCTTGCACCGGTGGCATCTTGTGCGCCAAACTTTGCAAATGTGGCCAGTTGTTGGCTGTCTCCGCTGTAGGGATGTGTGACCTGTTTACAGGTATGAAACTGCGACTGTAAACAGTAGGCAAGGGGATCGTAAGATCTGAATAGAAACCTCTAACGGTGAAGTCGTTGTATCTTTTACAATGGATGAGTTCGTCTCTCGAAGTCATCGTTGTCAGTTTCAAAACCACGTCTTCAGAGTGAGCGTTAAGGATCTCTGCTGTCTGGTCTAAAATGAAGGTAGTATCAGACTGAGTATCCAGCAAAGCATACACCAGCCGCTCCGTCTCTGGAGACTGTTCTGGGTCGCGACCCACACTGGAACGATCATCGATGAGGCACATTCATTCTTTACTTGGTACACCCTCCTACAGAAGGCTTCGTTCTCGTTCCTTTTATTGCTCTCAGGTCTATCATGTTTTTCTGTTTTCCGTAGTTTCTCTACTTTCTCTCGATTTTCCTTTGGATCGCTAGATGTCCTTGGTTCCATGTGTAGACTAGTCGGATATTGTTTCAGACATATCTTGCACGTACCTTTCTGACGGCAACCCTTCGACATGTGGCCCTGCTGAAGACAACCAAAGCACAATCCGTTCTTCCTAATGAAATCCTGTTTCTCCTCAACAGGTTTGGCTCCGAAGATTCGACATTCTGTCAATGCATGGTTGCTCTTCTTGCACAAGAAGCAAGTGTCTCTGTCTTGGACCTCGGACACCAAGGTTCTAGCTGCTGGGCCTCTCCTTTTCGTATCGCTTGGCGTTGATTTATCCTGGTCAATTCCATCCTTCTGCGTCATCCCCTTTAACGACTCAAAGGATGTGACTGGGTCGCACGCAATGCTTGCCTCTTCTGAAATAAAGTCAGCAAATTGCGCGAAAGAAGAGGATTTACCTTTCTCCTTCCTCGACATGGACACGATCCGGCTCCAGCGATTAACCACCGAGACCGGGAGCTTCAGAAGGAGCTTCTTATTCTCCCTACTGTCGTTCAAGATTTCCAGCTCCGGTATCTGCGTGATCGCTACTTTGCATTGCCTCAGGAAGTCGGAGAATCTTCTCAGACTTTTACCATCTCTTGGTGGAATCTTTGGCCAGGCATCCAACTTGTTCCGAAAAGCATCGGTAACAATGAACTGGTTGCCGTACCTTTCCTCGAGAAGCGCTCTTGCTTCTTCATAGGCAAATTCACTTTGCAAAAGGAAGTATCCGCTCACCGCTTCCTTAGCTGCACCGCCTAGGTACCTATTCAGATAGTGGATCTTATCTGCTTGAGGTATGTTCCGTTCCTCGACCAGGGTTCTGAAGGAAATGTTCCAGTCATTGTACTGCAGCGGGTCCCCAGTAAAGACTGATGGTTCTGGCGCCGGTAAACGATTAAGACCAACAGACGCGGAGAAGGCCTGAGCCAAGGCCGCCACGTCGCTTATCCTTTCAGTAGAAGGTGCGGGATTCTCTTTGGATGAGTTCACGCTCACGATTGAGTTAGATCTCCGGTTCTCTCGATCAAGTCCTTGGTTGTATACCTTTGCCATAGCTTCTTCGATCCGAAGACATTTTTCCGTGTGTGTTCGATTTGGCTCTTCTCTTTTTCTCTCCATTTCTAGCTCAAGTTGCCTTAGCTCTTCTTGCTTGAGGACTTCTTCTCTTTGAGCCGCTAACTCGGCTCTATAGGCTGCAGCTTCTGCCTCAGCGTCCATAGCCTTGGAAGAGATGCTTGACCTACCGCAGTTCCGAGATCGAAGGGATGACTTGGACCTCCTCGAGAGAGATGAACGATGAGAAGCGCTATCCTCCATATCAATCAATCTCCGGGTAGCTTCGGCTTGAAGTTGATCTTTATCCACTTTCAGCTGATCGATACTTTTCCGGATTTCCTGATCGGGTCCGGCTTCAGACCCTTTTCTCAGATTTTCATAGAGATCTATGATGTTCCTATAATCCTCTTCAATGTCGTCTATGATCTCTTTGAGCCTCTGTAGTGTACTGTGCTCATCAAACATGACCTGCACGCCACGCCTGTTGACATTTCTCTGAGCCTTCCAGTATTCTGAAGATAGCTGTTCAATTTTGTTCCTCTTAGCCTTGTCTGTGAGAACACGCTTCCGTTCTCCTCTTCGTGGGTCTTCACCATTACCGACACTGTCCTGACCTACCTCTTTGGTCAGATTTCCTGGTTCTTTGTCACCTCCCGCTTCTGCAAGGTCAGCCATTGTCAACATATTCACTTATTTCATGTCTATAGGATTCAAGAAGGTTCCAATCTAACACTCTTGTGTTGTCACTTTGTGTCCCTTGCGTTCACTTATTTCATGTCTATAGGATTCAAGAACGTTCCAATCTAACACTCTTGTGTTGTCACTTTGTGTCCCTTGCGAGTTTTCACTGTAACTCCGAGACCCATTATATTGAATGAAGGACGACCATACATGTTTCTTGATACTGATGTTTATTTTTGGCGTGCATGAAATGTTGTTACGCATTGTAACACCGTGAAAACTCGTTGTGGTCTTATATCTTATATGGGTCCTTAGTTAATATCTGTTATGCTTGTGCCCTGAATAGCTTTTCTCACTTTTTAGAAGGTGTCTACAGAACCCATAAACTGAACATCTAGACCTTATTGGCATCGGAACATTAAATTATATATTATCGCCCATTTCGGCGATCGCTACATTAATGCATATTGCAGTTTTAAAAATATGCATGCATGATTGGTTGCATATATGTTTATTTTTAGTCATTATGTGATGTAATCTTGAACATTTTATACAGACGATCTATGTACAATTATTTTGCTTTAAGAGGAATGTTTAATTTTTTATCCCAAGAATTCATTGATTTTTTTATACAGCATGTATATCAATTTAGCCACAGCCACGCAAGATAGATTGGATTTGGGAATATTTAAATTTTTACAATAAATTGTTATTGAATGAGGATTGTGTGTCTACTATGCTTCAATAACGAACTAGGCAACAGTGTTTGCTTAATCAATCCAGTTCAGAGGTAATGGCGGCCACATGAGTTATACCACAAAGAATTGTACTGGGTCCAGTTATGTTCATATTATACTTAAAGGCCATTATTAAAATAATAAAATTATGTGCTATTTATAGAGGACATCAATGTGTTTCACTTACACACTATTGTTACAGGCTTATTCACGAAGTAAATTCAGAATACAATAAAATATCAGTATGGATTCATTTCAACAAAACATCACTGAACATAACTAACGTTATCTTTTCACATTTACTCCTGAAGGTAAGACGATGATCATGATGTTATTTTAATAAATGTAACAAATATATATCATGTTACTTCAGTAATGTCTGTAATTATTTAAACGTAGACTAGAGGAAACAGGTCAGTATAATATAAAGATTGTTAATGTATAAGTCATTATTTTCTTTCCGTGTACGCGTTAAATGCAAATTTAAGCCACTTGTCACACAACAAATTACAAAACTTTGTTATGCCAAACTTGGTGCAACTATTTATTTATCCATCCAATTACTATTAATATTAAGGATAAATAAACAATACAGCTTTGTATACGAAGCAATAACTAGTATATTTTTATTTACTAAAGATGTAGCAGTAAATCCTAGCACAATTAATCGTAACCAGTGACAGCGCTTTGTTATCCACTGTCACTGGTCCAATTAGACCGTGCTATAACGCTCAAACTCCCAAATACACGTGAGCAACAACCATCGTAGCTAGCTAGCGCTGTCGCGCGCGCCTCTAGATGCGCGCATGCGCAGAAACGTAAATTGGAACGTTTTTAACGACCGGAAAATTGTAAGCGCGACCATCATAGGTAGCGCTTACGTTTATCCCCTAGATACGCGTATGCGCAGAAACGTCAATCGGAACGGTTTTAACGACCGGAAAAATGTAAGCGCGACAACGACATTACGAATACGAATACGAATACATTTATTTCAGGTAAAAACCCATATACAATCGGTACATACATTAGAACATCTAAGTAGCCTAATTAAAGAGCCAATATGCTAAAAAATATATATAAAAAATAGATAAAAAAAACAATAAGGTTATGAGTTAGATAAATGTAAAATTGTAGAAAAACAGAAAAAATAATGAGCAATATACAGGATGTGATTGTAAAATAAATATGCAATTAATTCATACAAATAAACACCTTATGAAAAGTAAGTTATATAAACAACTTACTGACTTTAAAATATATATATAATAAATAATAATAAAGTTATATGCGAGAGATGGTGACTATCTTACATATATACTGTATACAATGAATTGGCCCAGCTAATCCACATTGGGCCATTTACTATTTCAAAACAATTGCACATAGCCCTAATCAAGTCATTATTTATGTTACAAATGCGTCGTTTAAAACCATAAATGTTCTTACGTAATAGGGCGTCAAATGTATCAATAGCATTATCAGCAAACATGCCATTCGCACTGTCCCGTCGGCTAGATCCCCAAATCCGTCTATGCATATTGTTGTAGGCAACTTTAGCTTTTAAATATGAGCACTTATTAAAGTTAACCCATAACTGGCAACAATAAGTTGTACAACAATACGCATGAAACAGACGTAGTTTAACACCCACGGAACAGTGGTGAAATGTTCTGATAATGCTATTTGACCTAGCATAAAAATTACGTAGATGTCTTAGAATATCTCCGTCATCTTTCAGGTCATTGCATATTATCACACCTAAATATTTTGCTTCTTTGACATATGCAAGCTTGTTTAGGTTCATATACATATCTGGACATTTCAGGTTAAAACCACGTGGTTTTAAGACCACACACAACGACTTGATAGGGTTATATTCAACATCATGTTCAAAGCCAAACTTTGCACATATGTTCAGCAAACCCTGAAGCCCACTAGGACTGGGAGCAATAACACATATGTCATCGGCATAGAACACATGGTTAGTGCAGCAGTTGTGTATGGGACAACCTATACCAGCATTATTTAGCATATTGCTCAGATCATCAATGTATACGATAAATAAATATGGGGACAAAATCCCACCTTGTCGAACACCATTCGAAACATTAAAAAACTCTGATGTTGTTGAACCCCATTTGACACAGAATGTTTGGGTTCTGTACCAGTACAACAGAATACGTATAAGTACAACAGGCACACCTCGATTAAGCAATTTTCTAAAAAGCGTCCAATGGTTGACCCTGTCAAATGCTTTTGACGCGTCTAAAAAGCATGAATACACCGGACTATTGTTACTTTTATAGTATTGAATAACATTTTTTAAAGCAAATATACAGTGGTCAGTAGAGTGTCCCTTCTTAAACACAAACTGATTGTCAGTTGTATTAAGATATGGTGTCAACATTTCTAGCAATATAATTTCAAATATCTTAGAGGCTACAGTGACAAGCGCTATTGGTCTGTAGTTATTTACGTTGCTCGTATCTCCAGACTAATTTTTTATCAGTGGAATTATAATAGTTTTCATAAAGTCATCAGAGAAATCACTCTATTATAAAAAATGGACAACAGTATAGTTATGCGCCTATCTGAATGAATAAAGTGTTCGGCAGATAGCCCATCGTTACAACATGCTTTTCCACATTTCAACTTATCCATAGCATTTTTTACCTCGCAAGGAGTTATGACTAAGTTATTTGCATAACACAAATATTCATGGTTATGTACAAGCTCTTTCACATTTTGCATATTTACATCTGTGGTTACATTGTTTAATAAGGATTCAAAATGTGTTTTCCACATGGCGGATATGGCTGTAGGTTCATTAGCGCCATTGACATTTGTTGTATTTGGTATACCTTTTTTGTATGTTTTGGATACGTTTTTCCAAAAACTGACTGCATCTTTAGCTTGCATGGACTTAGCCATGGCATCTGCTCGCGCCATATCTTCGCGTTGTTGGCACTGTTTAAGCAGATATTTAAAAAGAAACCTAGTTTTCCGCATTAGTTCACAGAATGGGCCATGCTTAGGTTTTCCCATATCACGCCATAAAATATAGTAGTATCTAGCTTCAGTGTGCGCTTCCTTAACATAATCATTCCATCCAGGTACAATGTAGTCTTGGCACAATGTTTTTTTGCATGTAGTAATCGTTTCAAGACTAGATACCATAAGCGCATTACATATATCATCAAATAAATCGTCAATATCAGTTTTATGCTGTCTGTTTGAACAGTTAGGATTAGTGCACGTACACGAGTCTGAAGTGTGTATTCTGTCTAGATGAACAGCACTACACTTTCCATATTCTTTGATATTACAATCTTTTGCATTAGACCATCTGAAGATAGGAGGCATTTTGTCGGCGTGTTTCTCATTATTAACACATCTGTCTGCAGTTAGAACAGTAGAGATCTCTAGTCCTACAGGGAGGTGATCCGAACTAGGACATTTATCTAATATATATAAATCCGTGATCATCGAGTTTACACTGTGAGAGCAGATAAAGTGATCTAACCACGAGGTAGAGTTGTGAGCATCGCTTACATACGTATGCGTATTGCTAGCTCGACCAAAAATCTCATAATCTGAGATAACCAAACCAGTATTCTCACACATAGCAATTAATTCAGATTCAAAAGGAGTGTTAACAGCAGCATTAAAATCACCAGTGATGACAACATTGGTCGTGTCCTTTTCTTCAATTATACATGCAATTTTACCCAAGTAGTTACAAAATTCCTCAAAGTTGTCAAATGACTGGTTAGGCAGGTATACATTTAAAATTATATTCACCTGTATCTTTAGTCAACGAAATACTTGTGCACTCGTCTACTATCGTGTTGTGTTCGTTGTTTTGTTTTCGTAAACACATACGCATTCACGCACGCACGATGATATCTCCGATAAAAAGCGGTTTTGATTCGCAACCGTCCACTATGATGCCGCCTTAGTCATTTATCCACACATTTCTACCACTAGATGGCGACGTCAAATTCCGTAGGTTACCACTTCGCCGGGAAGCTTCCAGCCACACTGCCATTAAGACGCGAAGGCTGGTCGTATGCACCACCCTTCATACATAATCATTCGCTATGCGGCCACCTGGTACATTATGCCCTAGCTCGCTGGGTGCGTGGGGAGGTTGGTTGCCCGATGTAGTCACCATCCTTCCACTACCGCCAGATGGTGCCAATTACTCCAGGAGATGGAGGAGAGCTTGTGAAAGAAAAGGCCGTGTTGTTTGTCCTGTTTCTTACCATGTTACCACCGTTACCGGGAGCTTTGTTCCTATAAACTACTCGTTATCGGGAGCATTGTCTCTATAAATTACTTTGTCCCTATAAACTACTCTCAACGACCCATTGGCCCTGTTTGATGCTGTCACTCTGGTTGACATGGGGAGGAGAATAGGAGACTCACTGAGGTGGAGAGAAGCGAATTGTCGTGGACAAAGCTGCTCGAATGACCGTATCTCTGGTGAGTCGGCTAAAAATATAGCAACAATATGGCGCGGGTTGGTTTTCAATTTCAATTTGTTTCCCGTCAAAGGGATTTGTTCAACCGTATTGACGCAGGTCTCTCCGACCACTTCCAATGCACCATATAATCCGATTTTGAAGCCGCGCACCGCGACGCTTGTACTACAGCCTCATCCAATTTGATTATAGATTTTTATTCGTTGTTAGATTTCCATAAAATAATTTCTGAAGTGACAATATACCAGGTCAGCGATTTTGTTATGGACAGCCTTTTTTACGTTATTTTCGTCTAGCTGTCACACTTTGCCATTCGCATGACCATTTACGCTATGGTCCAGAGTGGAATCTAAGCGAATTGTCTATGTTGCTACGTCAATATGACGTTCCAACGAATCTATTTCTGGTGCGTGTGTGTGAGTGGATGACTGTATTTTTAAGAATATGTAACGATCTATAATAGCATTCGACAGCAATCGACAATGTACTGTGGCCCAATAAGGTTTTATTATACAGGAACAAAGATCATTTGAATGAATTTATTAATTTACATATTAATAAAGGTACCTATATACCGTAATATAAATTACATAAACGTAACTACAAAACCCATACATTAGTACTGATAAGTAACTTATAAAATATAATACATTAGCTGTGTGTTCACTTGCACTGTTGTTACCAAAGGGTGTTGAACATAGTCAATAGGAAGTACAACAATCCATCACTTCCATGTGCATATTTCAAGCAGTACCCACATTATCTAAAACGAATAAAATGTAGGACTGTTCCTTCAGGAAAGAATTGCTTACAGCCACTGGAACACGTTATTATGCCATTTCTACCACATTTTCGACTGGCTGGTAACATAAAACAGAAAGTATCACTTAATTGTTATATAGCAATAGCAATAAAACAGGATATTCATGAGATATCAATGATAGGTATAGCCGTAAATCGGCGTATAAAGTTATCCTTCCATATATTTATAATTTTGAGAAAACAAATTTCAGACGATATCCATGCGAAAGGGGTATTTTGCCCCGGCGGGGAGGAAGTAAAACAGTATGTGGGCAGTTAAAAGAAAGATTGAAAACATATTGTTAATGGAATAATTGCACAATTACGAAGTTGGTATATCACCATATGTGGTGCGTAATTTGTTAACGCGATTTGAATATGCAGCAGTATGCACAACGTTGGGGTGCACACTATAGGTGTGGGACTGCGTATATACAAATATATATATATATATATATATATATATATATATATATATATATATATATATATATATATATATATATATATATATATATATATATATAGTATTACTTGTACGGCGGATCGTTCCACTATGCAGGAATCAGCGCCAAAGAAAAATCATATATATATATGTATATATATATTATATATATACATATTCTTTGGCTGGCTCTGATTCCCGCATAGCGGATCGATCCGCCGTACAAGCAATATGATATATATGTTATTACACGCACATGCACACACATGCATACATACACACATCTACATATATATATATATATGTATGTATATATATATATATATATATATATATATATATATATATATATATATATATATATATATATATATGTATATATCTCTTACAGATATTTGTTGTTCCAGGTTGACACCTCTGACGCATGCATTGTTGTCTCGTCGTATTATTCTGCCCCCCCCCCCATCCCACCACCACTACTTCTACTGACATTGTGAGAAAGTCGGATGTGCAGTTAATCATACGTTGAACGGTAGTGTGCAATACAGTCAATCGACGGGCAGCTGCCTCCGTGTCGAAACTTTCATAACGTTGTTAACGTCATGTTGCCGGTGTTTTGCGGCAAAGACACTGATTGCCATTGTTCCGTCCTTCGGAATGTTTGCACCTCGAAAAGAACCCGATCTCAAAGCATCTGTTAAAGTTAGTCGCACATAGATGTGTCTATCTTTAGCTTGCCTGGCCTTCCTCATTTAAGAGTCGGGCATTCCGGCATGCAAGCAGTGTTATACCCGTCTGTAGTGTCTTCATGCTATTAGTAGAAAAAACACGCATGGCATTACATTAAAGTACACCGGGCGTCACCGTAACAATCCTTTGGATTATTTCATAAATATCAATGATTGTCCGTCTGTTCTTCTGTCTGTGTTTCGTTTAGGATGAAACATCGGAACAAGCTGTTTACTTCCATGACATGGTTTAATACGCCCGAGAATTGCCGGGTCACCCTTCCAGTCCACGATATGTTTGGAGGGTCGGTGTACACCGATTTCCTATCAGCTGACAATGTTTTTGGTGGGGATGTTCAGGTAGGTTGGTTGTCCTTGTGTAGCTTCTGCCGCTACAGTCTGATTCACTTCTGAATATTCTGTAGAGTCGTCACCGACCACTGCTGCCTGTAATGACAAGGGCAGAATACCATTTGATACGGACACCTACGTTAGTGAATCGACAAACTTCTGGCAGTTGTGAAATATGATACATTAAAACAACAATAAATACTTTGTTTTGTAAGCGTACACATAGGTCAGCATATTTTCTGACACAGAATTGATTTGAAATTATCTACTGACTCTGGTAATGTCCATTGAACAATGGTAGCTAGTTGTGGATTATATTGTTGGTACATACGTTGACATAAGCGTGGGTTTTTTCGGTACTTTTGCCATCAATGTCTTCATAGGTAGACTGTTGCGTAGACTGGACTGCAGTTTCTCCTGACGTATGAATGATTGCATACGTTCCTTTGGAGAGATACGAAAACACAAAGTTACGTTTCCAGAGACGTTGAATACATTTAATACAGAAGGGTTAATCAGTTTCAGAGTCAATAAAGAATACCACCTGCCAAAGATTGATTGATAAGCCAGGTCTATAGTGGGCAAGATTATAAAGGTACGTTTATAAATGACGGCGGAATTTAACAATATTTTCATCTGATCTATCACTAGAAGGAAGTGTATTCCAAAGATAGATGCAGCTACAGAAAAATCATTCTTACCAATATTGGTATTGATTTAGGGACAAAAAGAAAATCAGAAATAGATCGAAGCTGGGTGGATTTTTTTACAGGGATAAGCAGTGAATGGAAATATGATGTCGGCTTGCACGAAGATGCCTGGCAGGTAATAGTACAGATCTCAAAGACGATAAGATATTGGACAGGACGTTAATTCAGATAATTTAGGATATTAATAATAATGATTTCTTATGCGCCAATCTTCAAAGATCATGCTCAGTGGCGCGAAAAAAACCCAAGTGATTAAGCAATCTAATAATCGTGAAACAATACGATAAAGTAAAGTCAAAGATAAAGTTGTCGAAGGATGGGTGGAGGTGCTGGGTAGGTAAGGAGGATACGTTTCACCCGAGGAATGTAAAGAGGGTTACTGCTGGTTGAGCGTATCTGTCCGAAATTTTTTGCTGGAGTTAGTATTGAATTCAGATATGATGGTTGTGTTGACGAGAGGGCTTCATAGGCTATTGTACAACTCTTGAAAATAATGCAATAGTGCACAAGGAGCGAATGCAATGTTTTTAGAAGCGGCACTGAATGAGAACAGTTAGGAGAACGCATGACTACCCTTGCCAAACAATTCTGGACACGTTGAGGTTTTGCCATATCATTGTTTGCAGTATTATAAAGGAGCGGATAGCAGTAGTCAAATATGTTACTTACAAGATTTGTTGCAATCGTTTTAGCAACGAAAAGTGATATAAACTGGCAAATACGGTGAAGATCGCAGATATGGCAAAAAACAACAGCAACATGTTTTCATGTATATTGTTGACTAAGAAGGGGTATAGGGAAAGCATTTCATTTTTCATATTGCCTCTATGTGCCAATAATAGGACATTCTGTTTTATCTGCATGTAGCTTGAATCCACTCTCATCCATCAATTGAAATATTTCATCGAGTCGACTTCTCAAAAGAATAGTATGATTAAAAAAAACAGTTGACAGACCAAACAAAGTAATTTTACTATTACCACCACATGCTATTAACAGAATAATTGGTAATTGATAACGATGACAACTTTTATTTGGAGAACACATAACTAGTTGCCTCACGTCCTCAACAGAGGCTGGAGTAAAAGAAGTAGGAGGGATTATGTGCAGAGGTTGAACGTTTACATTATTTAACATACGAACAGGGAACGGAGACTGTATAAGGGTTATTTTATCCTTAAAATAACCTGAGAGCAAATTATAAAGAGAATTTAATCATCAATCAGTTGACTAACCTTGTTGCGGCGCAACATCTGTAATGTGACTTTCTGTGAGACTTTCATATTGAATATGGCCTTGGTTGAATTCAGTACTCGTTAAGGCATTTCTTTGTTCGGTCTCTTGTGTGTTCTTCATTCCAGCGTCACTGGGAAAGTCAAGCAAACGTGTTTTTATTTGAGATGAAACCAATCGTAATTATATAATAACATATTGGTATTAATACGTTTTTATGGTCAGTTAAGAGAGTTGAAACAAAAACAATTGCTTGCTCAGTTAACAAATGATATCTCCACACATAAAATGCACACATAATATATATATATATATATATATATATATGTATATATATATATATATATGTATATATATATATACATATATATATATATATATATATATATATATATTATATACATATATATATATATATATATATATATATATATATATATATATAATTCTATATATATATATATATATATATATATATATATATATATATATATAATGTAATAGTTTAGTTCTAACAAATATAATACAATCTAGCCTCGGTTCTTAAGAAACGTTGAATGCTTTCAAAGGTGAACTATACATTTATATACGTTTTATCAAATTAATACATAGGAATGTGGTCCGGATTAGCGTGGAGTTTATAGTGCATAATACTATATTTCATCTCAATGTTGTATGCGGGCTTGACCATTATGCTGACCACACTAGTAATTAATATTTTGTACAATTATGGTGCCAGACCATTCTTTCTTGTCTTGCGCTAATCATTCATGTGCTGTTTGGATGTTATCTGGTCAGTCATACCCTTTTTGTTGAGCCGTGTTGCACTAAAATTCCATGTTGTAGATCACGTCTACATTGTTGGGCTTGCAGTGTCGTTTCCCAGGGTGACGATGTGTTGACACGCCCATATAAGCATGGTTTCATAAACAGGCCATGATGTAGACCACACATCTATTGTTGAGCTAATGCAGGTGCTGTGTCATAGACGCATGTATTTTTCAGCAATTGTTTTATAACCGGATTCACCGTGATTTTTATATTCGAAACGATTGCGGCATGAACACAAACATACATTTGTCTTCAAAAAGCCGACACGGCAGCATTACACATGTACCTTTTCTAGATAAATGCTAATCTATATGCATGAAAAACTGCTGTGCTGTGTTTTCCCTTTTCAGCAATGCTAAAGGTAAAACCGGGGATGATTTCAGCTCCCCTCCTGCAACCAAGCACTCTATCGGGTCAACTTGGAAGCCACCGAGACAGGCTGACGGCCTTGTTGTGCGCCACCTTCCAACATATGATTCGCAGTTACAGTTGCCATAAATGCACATTCAATTTACTAAAACTTGCGGCACAGACACTCCGACATCCAGGGAATTTCCACAATTCGACGCGAGAATGCAAAAAAGTGAGACGTCAACCTCTACACCTACGCAATACCCAGGGAAACTTTCGAGCTATGTAGGCTGGCGCCCTCCACCAAATTACGGGAATGTTGCAACTCAGCGAGTCAGCCATGTCTTCCTTTTTATATTGGGGGTTATGCGTGTACATCTAGGTTAGTGAGTTGATCGGGGCCCAACAGTCCATTCAGCTGGCAGCAGCTCCACAACCAACAGTGTCTTTGTCTTTGTCTTTGAACCAATCAATCAACTGCCTGAAATGCACATGCAGATATGTCACTGTTATTGTGTGCATGATTGGGTAAATCAGGCCCAGGAACACAGTGCTTATTACTGGAATCAGCTGCATTTTGCTTGAGGATGTTTCATTGAGTAGTTTCCAGGCTTCATTCCGCTTTGATACTAAACATTCACCTTATCAATAGACATACATATATGACACTTCTATGCTTGCATGGTGAGATTACTATCTGCTGTCTATGAAAATGGTAATGTCTATTGTCATGTGCCATGTTGACATTTCTACTTTACCACGTGTAATTAAGGGCCATTGCCATTTTCCAACTACAGTTTGTCTGTGTGCCTGCTGTAACATATTTTAGTAAATGTCTAACATTCAGTGATTTCATTCGTTTACACTACCACATAATCAGAACCCGGATAGTATTTGCAAGACGTATTTTGACAATTTCAAATGACAATAACTCAATAAAGTAAACACACACACACATACACACACATATTAATATATATATATATATATATATATATATATATATATATATATATATATATATATATATATATATATATATATATAATATATATATGATATATATATATATATATATATATATATATATATATATATATATATATATATATATATATATATACATATATATATATATTTATTTATTTATTATAGAAGAATACTGACCTCATTTCACCAACATAATCTGAAACAGATGTACACAAAGCATGAGCAAAATGTATATTACATCATACAATAAAGTGTCACAAATGTTGATGTATGTCCGATCATTGTCGGCAATATTTGGGCCATAGTTGGGAGCACTCCGTCAAATTGATGCAATGTTCGTAATACTTTAATTATGCAACAGCACAGTGTTGACCACGACTGCCACTCATATGACAAGATATCCATGTATTATTTTATAAATGACATTCGTCCGCAACTCTTATCTTGAAATTAAATATTATGACCTGTATCGAAGAAAGCAAATTACACTGTAAGAGAAATGTCACGTCACCATGTCCAACTGTATCAACTGCAAAACTGAACTTTTGTATTGAAGGATCCCTTTGGAAAAAACGACTGTTTTTTTATAAACGCCCGATCCATTTTATAATACAGACATGTTTTCTTATACCTGTAATACAAGTAGGCCCATTTTATAATAAACCGATGTATCAATTGTACATAATCATCACAACATTGATGTTGGCTGATCAATCGATGAAAAAGAAGATAAACATGAGACCAGTTGTATAAAAATAAACATTTTAATAAATAACAAAATGGTCATCGTGGTAATAAAAGATGGGTAACAATGAGAATACTAAAAATAAGATTATTAATGGGAGGATGACGACACACATTATCACGAAGAGGATAATTAGGATGAAGACTACGATGACGATGCCGATTTGTATGATGAACATGGCTGTAGGAGGGACCAGTTATCAGGCCAAGTCATGACACAGGTGTATAGAAAACATGGCAACGATAAATTAAGACAATCGATTTTATGTCATTGACATATGATATAAGTTGTGATATTTATAATATTAAATAAATATAAACAATTAAAAAGTGTTCTATAAAGTTCACTAATGTAATTACACTTTTCAAATGTTTATTGAGGGAACAGGCATGCAAGACCCAGATATCTATAACATTTCCTTTGTCTAATCATCTAGCATTATGAAAAGGTATTCAACAGAATAATCATAACAATTACTGCAAATAATTTCAATCAACACCCGCTGCAGTGAGAAATGTATTTACACAACTGCACCCTACTGTGTAGTTTTACATAAAATGTTGATAACGCAGTCTGTCTAAATTACTCAACATTAACTGGCTTATTCACACGCTGAGTGTCTTATTTGTTACCGATAAATATTTACCCTGATGTAACTCAGTATCAACATGCTACTACTCCAGTCCTCCCACTCACCAATAGAGTGCGAACCAACAGCTTCCTCCTATGTTTGTATGTTCTACACATGTTTATCGTCCAAATGGGTGTAAGGTCGCAGTTTTCTTCTGTTTTAATATACATATGTTTTATTGCACAAGTGCCCTCTATTTGTAGTAGTGCCCCCAAACATGAGGTTAGTTGTTTATCTCTCCACAAAGCATTTGTTACGAACTGTCTATGACGATCTGAGGCATACGTGTAGTAATTTAGACTGATATGTGCCCCTCAGGGATTTCCAGTCTGCAATTATTTAACAAAACAGCAGACCATCATTATAGTAAATAGTAAACATCTGTCTTCATCTACAATATAACCGGGCACGTGCACTGGTAAATAAGCCGAGACCCGGCTTTTAAAAAACACTGGATGAATACCAATCAGTACTTGATACTAATAATGTAGATTAAACTTAGTGATGATGGCGATGACGATAAAAATATAAACTAATATTAACAGTTTATAATGTTGCAGTGAAGAATCACGAGGAAGAATAATATAAAGATATTGATAACTATGAGGATACTGATGAAGAGGAAGTGCAAGACTTGCCAATGATGGTGGCTATGCTACAGAGTAATAAAGACATTGATTTTATTAATAAACGTATGAAACTGGAGATTGTGGGGTATATGACAACACATGATTACACTCATGACAATAGGTTACCGTTTTTAGCTGTTTGTCTCCTTCGACGCATACACACAATACCGATAATGAGGCCGACAATAATCCCAACAACCAGCATACTGACACCAGTACTGGCAGCGACCACAATCATGTCTGAGTTGCTGGCTTCAGTATCTACAAACATGACATTCTTTCAGAACAAGTAATGTTTAATGCAATGTCAACTTTTCTTTTTGCGGCATTATTTTTGTTACTTATACATTAAACAATTCAGCAGTCAATGGATGGTGTGTTTCAAGATATGTGTCGGGACTAAAATATCAAGTTTTCTACACTGTATCAGGGTACCAATTATGAGAAATGTTGTCTTATCTGCATTAAGCTTTAATTTACTATTTGTCATCCAAAGGGAGACATCTTAGTGACAATACTTGCGTTGGTTTAAGGAGCGACAAGTATCTGGTATGGCCAAAGAAATGTAGATTAGTGTGTCATGTGTGTAAAGGTGTTGATCCAAGTTGTGACTTTGGATAAAATAGCGTAGTGGTGTTGTATATAGAGTGAAAAACAATGGCCCAAAAACAGAACCCTGGGGGACACCACATGAGGTGGGCAGCATGTCTGAGAAACAGCTTCCTATCTTAATGGCTTGCTATTACAATGTCATACATTGGCTTGCCAACTCTTGAACTTACTCCATCTAATTAAATATACAGATACTCAGGTATTGCTATTTATATAATACGTAAAACGAAATACAGTGACCAGCAGCATTTCACTTTGGGATCAATTGTATAAATAAAGTTATTATTATTAACAGGTTATTCGTTCACACCATATTTGGGTCAAGTGCAGCAATTGCAATGGTTGTTAAATAAAACATACATTAGATCTGAGCTGCTTAAATAAGCAAGGTCTAACTTAATCTTTTTATTATGTTTATAACTGTGTATCCAAAAAAAACACCCACGCATGCACACACACACATACACACACATAGACACAGACACACACACACACACACACACACACACACACACACACACACACACACACACACACACACACACACACACACACACACACACACACACATACACACACACACATATACAGACACACACACATGCACGCGCATCAGCAATGCTATTAATTACTGAGAATTGATAGCACATACAAACCAATATCAAACAATGCAAAGAGAAAAGATCAACAAGTCTGACAATAATTCATAAAACATGTAATGATAGTATTACTTCTACGTAGAGTACTAAATGACAAACCATACCTATTGCAACAGCTGCGTCAAGTGGCTTTGTCTGTAGGGATGAAACAGCGAGTCCACCTTCATAAACTTTCAACCACACTTTGTACTTGGCCTTCACATCAAACTTTCCCTTGATGATCACTCCTTGTTCCTCAGCCGCCACACTGCCCTCTGGTGGATAATGTGCTTCTTCTCCATCATCCGGCTGATAGTAGATAACGACTGACACAGACGGAGATGTAGATCTCTTACGTCGCAGACTCTGTTCAACGTATGACCATGTGACAATCAGCTGGTCTTCCGTTAGTATGACTCTCTCAAGTGAAATTGGAGGAGATGCTATAAAGTAAGTACAAAGGCAGTATTTTATCCACTGCTATTAGTAAGACAGTACTAAAGAAACAGCAGCATAGATACATCTGTTTTATTATCATGATTGACATATACATACAAAATATTGATAATTCAATTTACGATTATGTATCAAACTGGTAATTGTAAGTATGAGTATATAGTTTTGAAAAAATGAAATCACAAATATAAAAATCAAAAGAGTTCAACAAATACAGTATCCATGCAACACAAAAGTGTACAATCTTTTATTATATAGTTATTCAGAAAATTGATTGTATATATTTGGCATCTATTGATTACAAATAATACCTTAGTTCTATCATTTTAAAGATAATTAAATAAACACCAACAAAACAAAACTTGCATTTACACAGGATCAATTGTTTTGAAGATATAGCCTAAACATGCAAAGAACTGTCAGGTTTAACAGGGTTGATGACAGAAGCCTCTGTCAAAAGAGCACCTGCAGCACCAGCTTGGCTTGGTTCACAAGCACCAGTAGCCTGGGCTCATGTGGGGCATCAAGTGCAGACACAAATACACACACCATTCAGACAGCTAATTAAAGCAGACATAGACAAATTAGTCTATTCACATGTATGTATCTTGTTAATTATACCAGAAACGGGGCAGTTGAGGCAAATTGTGTGAATGCAGCAATATGACTGGTTATTAGTGGTCTATGTCAAGATGGAGTTATTTATTTCCACTCCACTAAACCTGCCCAGTGATCTGAATGCAGTCGACACCAATAACGTGTATTACGATTGTCAAGAATATTAATTTTCTGTTTTCATCTACAGGTGATGCTATATCTTTAATCAATGAACACCACAGTCATGGCATTTAAACATATTTTACTGAACATCGGCATAAACACAACTCAACACGGAGAGAAAGTTAATTTATTTCTAGCCATCCACTAATTATGTAGTTCCTCATTTATCTGTTGTGATTGTCATGGTTTTGAACCTGCTTATGTATTCTACTTAAAAAGTGTTAATCAGGTTAAAGAGACACCTTGTCATTAGCATATTATCTTAAGATGCAATGTAATGTATTAAGTGTCAAACGCTTTAGAAAGGTTTATGAATATGCTGAAAGATTCCTCAGTATTGTCTATGTCAGTTATTATTCGGCCTTCTAGGACTAACGCAATGTAATCAGTTGAACGACCACAGCGGACAGCATTATTGATATTTCAAAACCAGCTTATTACTTTTGAAGTAGGACAACAGTTGAATTCTTGTAATGTTTCCCCTACTTTCAGTTATCAATATATTTGGTAAAAGAGAGATTGGTCTATGGTTGGTGATTACAGATCAGTCACCATGTGTAAGTAGTGGAGTGACACTGGATACTTCTAATTTTTTTAGGGAAAACCCCTGTGCCAAAGATTTAATCATATTATGTAACATTAATGATTTATTGTATTTGGTGCAATTTGTGTAAATATGTTTGTTGAAATAGAGTTACACCTGGTAATGTTTTTTGATGGAAGTTTGTCTGTTTTTGGTACAACTAGCTCGTCAACGTTAATGAATTTGCATCCACAATTAGTGTTAAGGTAATGCTTAAAACCTTTGTTTGCTGGGCATGTTATGTTATTGGCCAGTTTTCTGCCGATGTTCATAACGAAACTGTTAAATATGTTAATATGTTAGTTATGTCTAGTTTGTTTGTTTTCTATATTGATTGTTTATACTGAAGGATTTGGGAAATGTGTTGTTATATTCTTGAAATTATTTAATTAATGTATTTCTGATATCAGATTTGTATGTAGCAAGCGTGGCTGCATCATAATGTTGTTTGGACCCACATATTCTTCCCCTTTATAATATAGTACTGTGTGTTAAGGTAGTTAAGTATGTAAACATTACTTTGTATTCCCGTGAATTAAGATTGTAAGTTTCATTTTCTTGTATAACATATTTCAATATTTTATGGATCTTAGCAGACCCATAGTGATTCACTGGGATTAGTTTATGTTTGCATCAATTAAATCTATCTAATTTGGTCAAAATGTGGTTGTTATTGACTTTATCAAGTACTTTGTGTATAGTATCTTAACTTATATTAGGACATGTCAGTCCAGTTTGCTGTACAAATTGGATGCATTTATATGATTAACAATATTTTAAGTGCCTTTGTAATTGTTTATGTAAATGTTATTATATTTTGGGTTCGGTATTTGACAATTTTGTTGCGATTTGATCAGAGCTGGCAGCACCTATGTGGCTGCGCATATGACAGAGCTCTGTAACATTGCGACCTTTCTGTAAGTTGCTCTTATCTGGCACAGCTATTGTTTGGCAGAGGTGACCGTGAGTACATCTAGTCTGTGTTCAACGGATGAGACACAGTTGATATCATCAGACGCCACCTTGATAACTTTGACAATCGTGTATCTTTGCGTCCCGATGAGCCCTGTGGTATTTCCTCGTATCTGTCATCGATCATGCCCACAATAGCCGACGAGATCACCTAATTGGTCAGCAAATCAGCCTATAAATCGTGCAAGTTGGATCCGATTCCTATTCACCTGCTGAAGGCCAACTTATCCAGCCTAGCACCAGTCATCGCTGATATTGTGAACGTGTCGATTGCGACAGGAGTTTTCCCTTCCGCCTTTAAAAAGGCTCTCCAACTCCGTGTCTGAAGAAAACAACGCTTCATGCAAACGAAGTCAAGAACTATCGTCCACTGGCAAACCTGTGTTTTGTGTCCAAAATCGTAGAGAAGGTCGTTGCTGTCCATTTCTTTAAACATTGATCAGACAACGATCTATATGAGCTAATGCAATCTGCTTATCGTCCAAACCACAGCACAGAGACAGCACTGCTGAGAGTACACATTGATTTGCTGAATGTTCGGTACACTAAGATCATAATCATAATCGTCACATTTATATAGCGCTGTTCCAACATTCGTTGCTCACAGCGCTGTACAGAATGTTCTTGTAAAAAGATAAGTCTTTAATTTTACTTTAAATGCAGCAGAGGTCATAGATGACAATGTCAGGTGCTGCGGTAGTGCATTCCATAGACCTGGGGCTGCGACGCTGAAAGCTCTATCACCCCAGTGACGCCTTGTGCGTGGCACACACAATAAACTGTGTTCGCTGGAGCGCAGCGACCTAACCGGCTGGCGTCGGCTTACACAGTGTTCAAAGTAGTCAGGCACTTGGCCATTCAGTGCTCGCCTGCTCGGTGAGTGAGTAGCAGGATCTTGAACAACCAAACTAGATGAGCGCAAGGCTGCCATACTAGTGCTACAAGATCAATTGGCAGCATTCAATGCGATCGATCACATAATCATGTTAACCCGCCTCAGAGATCAGTTTGGAATAACTGCAACATGTCTTGCATGGTTTGAGTTGTATTTGGTGAACCAAAGTCAACATATTCAAATGCACGGCAGAATGTCAGCGGAATGTCCAGTGGTGATCGGCGTTCCACAAGGTTCCGCTCTCGGCCCTCTCATGTTTATATGCTACACTGCTCCACTCGGTGATATCGCACGTCGACACGGGATAAACGTCCACCTGTATGCTGATGACACCCAACTGTATCTCGCGTTCAGTCCGCACTCAGACGAAGACACAATCCAGGCAGTCACGCACATCCAAGATTGTGTCGCAGAATTACAAGATTGGATGAATATAAATAAACTGAAATTCAATGCTACAAAGACAGAAAATATGTGATGTGCGCGCCACATATAAAGATCAAACTTTCTATGCCGCACATAGAACTTGGCTGTTGCCAAGAACATTGGCGGTTTTTTCGATGATGCTCTAAGCATGAATAACCAAGTGTACCACATTTGTCGTGTAGCCTATTTCCATATCAACTGTATTGGAAAAATCCGAAATCTTTTCGATCGGAAAACAACAGACGTTATGATTCATACTTACGTTACGTCTCGCCTTGACAACGGAAACTGCCTGCTATACAGCATTCCCGACCACCTTCTTCCCAAACTCCGAAGAGTACAACATGTTGCTGCCTGCCTGGCTCATAACCAAAATTAAGAAACACAACCACATTACTGTTGTTTTAATTTATCTTCACTGGCTTCCGGTCAAATAGCGGATTGAGTACAAACTGTTACTGTTGAAGTTTCGAAGCCTCCACGGACTAGCTGCATCATACATAACTGACCTACTAGTTCGTTACGAACCGATCGATATTTTTAATATCTACTAATTATCTATTATTTTATTATTTATTTAACTATTTTTAAATTGTAATATAATGAACTGTTAGTTATCAGTATTAGTATTTTAGTATTATTAAGACTATTATTTATTTATATTGAATTGTTTGACTGATTTATTTATTTTACAAATATGTCTCTTTTTTATTTTCAGGTAATCTGTATATTAATGTAAAGTGTAATGCGCCTCTGAATGGTTTTATTGCTAGAGATATGGTGTAGACAAATACTGTTATTTATTATTATTATCATTAACTAACTCAGTTCATTTTCAAATGGTGTACGTACTACAGCCATTTGTAAACTTGGGTACAGTTTCAGCACAAAATATACGAAACACAAAACTCAGTCCTACCCGTGGTGCTGCCGGTCTGTGTGACAGTGCCACTTCTGCTTGGTCCTTGGGCCGGAGGTCGACTGTTCTCAGCATAGAGAGAGAAGACATACTCAGTCTGAGGCCTTAGACCTGTCACAGTCGCCTGATACCTGGTCACTCCATCTGTTGTGTGGCTGAACATGTCTCTCCAGGTTCTCAGAGTCACCTCAGTAGACGCCCTGTACTGTAGGGTGAACGTCTGTGGAGGGTGGCCACCGTCGAATCCAGGGTGCCACTGAAGGGTGAGGGCGACTGAGGTATGGTTACTCAGGATTGTGAAATCAAGTGGTTCTCTCGCTGGGCCTGAAATGGGATATCAACAAACAAAACACTACAAAATAAAATAATAACTGACTAAATACTGATAATATCTTGATAAGAAGTTTAAGCATATAATCTATACAATCTCAAATGACGGCACTGCATAGAACATTACAGTTAAACTATTTGTTGAAGACATAATAAACCATTATATCAGTTGATGTAACAATGACTACATTTTATTAATGCAGAAACTGAGTCTGGTAATAATCGCAGTTGTACAAGTAATTAAGATATGTAGCATACTAGATTAGGTTTGATTAGAAATGGGCTGAGAAGACCTGTAGTCCATTGGACCATATTATTAGTTTGGAATTTTGAATGACATGTATTTGACTGAACCAAAATCACTGCCTAATTTCTTCACTAAAGATCACCTGAAGTCAGTGAGGATGAGACCTCAGGGACCACAATTTTAAAATGTTGGGCTACCAGCCTCCAGGGTAGTATCTTAATAAGGCTTACCACTCTCCACCAGAGTAACTTCAAAGACAGCTGTTCTCTTCGCCCCATTGACACTATTGTAAGCCACGCACTGGTAGACACCAAAGTCGTTCTTTGTGACATGGTCCAGGATGATTTTGTTACCCACTACTTGGATTCCTTTTCGCAGACTCTTATTCTTGAATGTCCACAGAAAGGTTGGATGTGGGTTGGCGCACACAGAACACACAATCTCCTTGGACGTGTCATTTGGATGAGCGGCTGTCAGTGCAGGACCAGAGGTCCAGTGAGCCTCATCTGTCAATAAACAGCACAAAATGAGATATATTGTAAACAATGACATTATATGTGTCTGCATTAGCATGTAAATTGTTCTTTTTCAAAAGGTTTAAGTATGCTCATTGGTGCACTGTCATTTGTTATTATAACATCAACATGCTCTCCAAGAAAACACAGCATTACTATGATCTAGTTGACACAGCAGCTGTCGTGTGACGACGATCATATTCTAGATTATAATATATAAGCTGTTTTCTTCAACAAGTCTAACAAGGTTACATATTATATTATAATTAGTTTAATGAAACTGTCAATTGGGATGTACATTTAATTTGTCCTATCACAGGATATTTAATATATATATATATATATTTATATATATATATATATATATATATATATATATATATAATATCTGTGCCTGTATATATAATTATATGATCTATTTTTTCTTCTAATTTTGCAAAGTCATGTCTTAGGGTACTACCAATCTTAGAGGAATATACATTTTTAAGAATCATTCTAAAGGCCCCTAGGGTCGTACAGGGCAATAATATTGGTAAATGTCCATAGTAATGTTTTCTCAAATTTTATATTGGCACACCATGTTGGAATATGCCACCAAACACAATAAATCCGTATTTGCATTGATTACTCTAAAGGCCCATCAGAATCTCCAAAATGAAACTTTTTCACGTTTAAATATTTTCACATTTTCTACCTGCAACATTGCAGTTCACCAACTCCCCTGCAAGGTATCTACAAACACTGGAAATATGCCTAAACAGAACAGTAGTGTGACACAATTCAACAGTATTTTAATCACATATAAACTAATGTATATAATCGTCATGAAATGGTCTATTCGATTAAATTATTTCTAGGTGCGTCTTGTTTGGCTTATAGGCCACTAACAATATCATCATTGTACATCCATTATGACATTTAATGATCTGCAACAATAACTCACAAAAAATCCCAATAATAGTCCAAAGGATTTCAAGGCCTCTTGGTGCATTTTTAGTCTTTTATGCAGAATGTCCAATGGATTTATGCCGTCTCTCTGTGTCCGCCGTGCACCGTTAACTCCCATATCTCAGCATTCAGGATCTATCATAGTCTTTACATTTGTTTACAAATGTACCTAAGGGTACTGCCACTCTGCACAAGAAATCTGTGTTTGACTTGAGTCATTCTAAAGAATGTCTTCGTGTGCCCCAAAACTGGGACATTTTCTATTTACCTAAATGAAGAAAAACTGTCTCGAAACTTTTTCTCTAATTCTGCACAGACGAATCTTAAACTGGTTTCATTGTACACAAATATTATTTGATCAAAAACTCGGATGCTAGAGGCATAACACCCAGAGCTCTATTAGTGGTTCACGATCGATATCAACGTTTGTAGTGTGAGACCGCATGGGCAGTTTCAACTCTGTTGAACTAGATATGAAGTTGGAGAAGTTCATCCAACGGGCATCAAAGTGCCAGGCAGGCATCGTCGGCCAGACAGAAAGTTAGCAGTGATGGTGGAAAGGATCGTGCCTCATGCCATCTGGGCAGACCAACATAGCTGCCAACATTTAGTCGTTGTGTCAAATGACACAGACGCAGTCATAGGCCTACTGCGCTTCATCCATATGCTATTCCACAATAATCTGACAACATTCTGGGTCAGGTGAGAAGAAAAAGCGCCTTCACCTGCAATCGGAACGGGTTCGATCCCCGGTACCGGCAGTTGTGATATAACAATCTGGGTCTCAACATTGGGGACTGTGAATCGGAGAATCACGTTAATGTCGGTCCCGTCTCAATTTGGGACGTAAAAGAACCACTGAGGACGACAAGCACCCTGGCAGTGACCATCATCAGTGACTCCTGCGTTAGCCCAAGATTGGGCTGTTTGGAGTTAATAACCTGAGAACTGAGAACTGAGAAGTTGCGTCGGTGCCAGTGAAGGACATCGTCTATGCTGCTGTTAGTGTGAAAGTGATGGAGGCACTCTTTTATAATATCTGAATGTCTACTAATATGATATTCATGTGCACATGAAGTGGAAGGTGTGATATGAAGCAGTGCCCATGCAGAAAATCAGTGGTGTTGTGTGTCATCTACAGTGTATTGCCACAAACGATAAGTCAAAATATACGTCAAAATTATTTTTAGGATGGAAAGTTTGGTGTACGTACATATGCTTGTTGGATATAAATTACAGGTGCTTACTGTTATGGATAACTTGTAAGGTTACAATAACTTTGTGTTTAGTATAATAGGTTAAAAATTAACAATGTGACAGTAAACATGTATCATGAATTGACTACCATTTTTTATTCTTGGTTTTCTATATAATAAAATGACATGATATACATTGTATGCATGTTTAGCCACATTTGACTTCATGTTTGACTTAGTGCGTAGATATTACCTTAAAAAGTTAATAGGCTCATCAATTTGATTATATCTCAGCAGAATTATGGTGGCAACCACTGAGAAATGATGTGTGGCTCATTTGTATGCCAATTTTGTCCCATTTAGTGACCAGATATGGTTAAAGAAAACGTTCATTTTGACCTCTGATCTATATGTTCAATTTGAAAGGTCATGAAATAATATTTATTTGATTGGGGAACCTCATAGCCATCGAGAGGGACATCAAAATGCAGTTTATAGCTAATTTTGATCAAATATATATATATATATATATATATATATATATATATATATATATATATATGTATGTATATATATATATATATATATATATATATATATATATACTAAATATTATGTGATAAGACATATTAAATTTACAGTTTCATTAAATTAATTATAATATGCAGGCTTGTTAGACTTGTTGAAGAAAACAGCTTATATCATAATCTAGAATATGATCGTCATCACACGACAGCTGCTGTGTCAACTAGATCATAGTAATGTTGTCTTTTCTAGGAGAGCATGTTGATTATTCTGATAAAAAATGACACTACACCAATGAGCATATTTAAATTACTGCTGATTGACTTTCTACAGTCGACGATTGTCATGAATGAGCACCCATGTTGGATTATCACAGAGAATAGATCGGTCAGACGTGTCTGGAATGTCAAGTTCATGTGAAATTGATACCAAGTTTGAGATCTAACGTTACAGATGAATACCTGCACAGCAAAGGCCATTTTGGATGTCACACCCTAATGACTTCAAGGCATGGATTTTCAAAAAGCACCTTCTATAATGTTGAAAGACATGGTGTGTAAAAAAAAAATAGGCCTGTAGCTGAAGCTGGACTAGGTGACACTTCAAGGTAATCTTAGCTCAGTACAATTTCCCACATTGAGAGCACAACAATTTAGAAGGTTTTCTGAGGATTTTCAATAGCTCTAGTTTTCCTACTTGCAGGCCTCATGCATAGATGTATGTATGTATGTATGTATGTATGTATGTATGTATGTATGTATGTATGTATGTATGTATGTATGTATGTATGTATGTATGTATGTAGGTTGGTAGGTACGTACGTACGTACGTACGTATATGTGTGTATATGTATGTATGTATGTTGGTATGTATATATATATATATATATATATATATATATATATATATATATGTAGGTATGTATACATGTATGTATGCAAGCATGCATGGATGCATGTACAAAATATATCTTCACACACAAATGTATTTGTTTTGAAGGACATACTTTTAAGTTAAGATTTCAAGGTGTCTGCTAGAAAATTGAAATACCAAAATAACTTAACTGAAAAAATACACTGTATTGCCAACAGCTTGCGTAAAATGCATTAACCTTATAAACTTACACTGAACGTTAACAACAAATGCCTTCGACTCATCCCGAGTCGTTGCGCCAGCCGTCTGTGTAGACACACCACAGGTGTAGTGGCCATCAAAGTGGGTGATGTTGTTACAGGTGAAATACCTCACTCTCTTTGTCACCTTCCACATCAATGTACTGTCCTTGGCTTCTGTCTGTCCAAACATGTACTGTCCTGTCACTGGAGCAGTGGTGACACTGAAGTCACCTGTGTCAACTGACTTCCCGTCTTTGCTCCACTGAACCATCAGGTCACCACTGCCTGACACTGTGCATGTCATGTTGAAGTCAGTGTCATCAAAGGCTGGACTCTGTTGGATGTTGACCAAGTGTGGAAACTCCACCTTGGCTGGAGCTGGATGAAGAAACAAATCACAGATGTGTGGAAACATACATTGTAAGGTATAGTCATATTTGTCAGTTTCCATATAAATGTCAAGACTTCACACTGCATTGTCACAGTCACTCACCTTGCACTGTCACAATCACTCACCTTGCATAATAACAGTCACTCACCTTGCACTGACACAATCACTCACCTTGCACTGTCACAGTCACTCACCTTGCACTGTCACAGTCACTCACATTGCATTGTAACAGTCACTCACCTTGCACTGTCACAATCACTCACCTTGCATTGTAACAGTCACTCACCTTGTACTGACACAATCACTCACCTTGCACTGTCACAGTCACTCATCTTGCACTGTCACAGTCACTCACCTTGCACGGTCACAGTCACTCACCTAGCACTATCACATACACTCACCTTGCACTGACACAGTCACTCACCTTGCACTGTCAGTCACTCACCTAGCACTGTCACAGTCACTCAACTTGCACTGTCACAGTCACTCACTTTGCACTGACACTGTCACTCGCCTTGCACTGTCACAGTCACTCACCTTGCACTGACACAGTCACTCACCTTGCACTGACACATTCATTCACATGGCACTGTCACAGTCACTCACCTTGTTCTGTCACATTCACTCACCTTGTGCTGTCACAGGCACTCACCTTGCACTGTCACAGTCACTCACCTTGCACTGACACTGTCACTCACCTTGCACTGTCACAGTCACTCACCGTGCACTGACACAGTCACTCACCTTGCACTGACACAGTCATTCACCTGGCACTGTCACAGTCACTCACCTAGCACTGTCACAGTCACTCACCTTGCACTGTCACAGTCATTCACCTTGCACTGTCACAGTCACTCACCTAGCACTGTCACAGTCACTCACATTGCATTGACACATCACTTACATTGCACTTTCACAATCACTCACCTTGCATTGTGACAGTCACTCATCTTGAACTGTCACAGACACTCACCTTGCACTGTCACAGTCACTCACATTGCATTGTCACAGTCACTCACATTGCACTGTCACAGTCACTCACCTTGCACTGTCACAGTCTTTCACCTTGCACTGTCACAGACACTCACCTTGCACTGTCACAGTCATTCACCTTGCACTGTCACAGTCATTCACCTTGCAGTGTCACAGTCACCCACCTTGCACTGTCACAATCACTCACCTTGCACTGTCACAGTCATTCACCTTGCAGTGTCACAGTCACTCATCTTGCAGTGTCACAATCACCCACCTTTCACTGTCACAGTCACTCACCTTGCACTGTCACCGACACTCACCTTGCACTGTCACAGTCACTCACCTTACACTGTCACAGACACTCACCTTTCACTGTCACAGTCACTCACCTTGCACAGTCACAATCACTCACCTTTCACTGTCACAGTCACTCGCCTTGCACTGTCACAGACACTCACCTTGCACGTCACAGACACTCACCTTTCACTGTCACAGACACTCACCTTGCACTGTCACAGTGACTCACCTTACACTGTCAGTCACTCGCCTTGCACTGACACAGTCACTCACCTTGCACTGTCACAGTCACCCACCTTGCACTGTCACAGTCACTCACCTTGCACTGTCACAGTCACTCACCTTGCACTGTCACAGTCACTCACCTTGCACTGTCACAGTCACTCACCTTGCACTGTCACAGTCACTCACCTTGCACTGTCATAGTGACTCACCTTGCACTGTCATAGTCACTCACCTTGCACTGTCACAATCACACACCTTGCACTGTCACAGTTACTCAACTTGCACTGTCCCAGTCACTCACCTTGCACTGTCACAGTCACTCACCTTGCACTGTCACAGTCACTCACCTTGCACTGTCACAGTCACTCACCTTGCACTGTCACAGTCACTCAACTTGCACTGTCACAGTCACTCAACTTGCACTGTCACAGTCACTCTCCTTGCACTGTCACAGTCACTCACCTTGCATGGACACAGTCACTCACCTTGCACTGACACAGTCATTCACATGGCACTGTCACAGTCACTCACCTTGCACTGTCACAGTCACTCACCTTGCACTTTCACAGTTACTCACCTTGCACTGTCACAGTCACTCACCTTGCACTGTCACAGTCACTCACCTTGCACTGTCACAGTTACTCACCTTGCACTGTCACAGTTACTCACCTTGCACTGTCACAGTCACTCACCTTGCACTGTCACAGTCACTCACCTTGCACTGTCACAGTCACTCACCTTGCACTATCACAGTCACTTACCTTGCACTATCACAGTCACTCACCTTGCACTGCCACAGTCACTCATCTTGCACTGTCACATTCACTCACCTTGCACTGTCACAGTCACTCACCTTGCACTATCACAGTCACTCACCTTGCACTATCACAGTCACTCACCTTGCACTGCCACATTCACTCATCTTGTACTGTCACATTCACTCACCTTGCACTGTCACAGTCACTCACCTTGCACTATCACAGTCACTCACCTTGCACTATCACAGTCACTCACATTGCACTGTCACAGTCACTCACCTTGCACTGTCACAGTCACTCACCTTGCACTGTCACAGTCACTCACTTTGCACTGTCACAGTCACTCACCTTTCACTGTCACAATCACTCACCTTGCACTGTCACAGTCACTCACCTTGCACTGTCACAGTCACTCACCTTGCACTGTCACAGTCACTCACCTTGCACTGTCACAGTCACTCACATTGCACTATCACAGTCTCTCACCTTGCACTGTCACAGTCACTCACCTTGCATTGTCACAGTTACTCACTTTGCACTGTCACAGTCACTCACCTTGCACTGTCACAGTCACTCACCTTGCACTGTCATAGTGACTCACCTTGCACTGTCACAGTCACTCACCTTGCACTGTCACAATCACACACCTTGCACTGTCACAGTTACTCAACTTGCACTGTCCCAGTCACTCACCTTGCACTGTCACAGTCACTCACCTTGCACTGTCACAGTCACTCACCTTGCACTGTCACAGTCACTCACCTTGCACTGTCACAGTCACTCACCTTGCACTGTCACAGTCACTCAACTTGCACTGTCACAGTCACTCTCCTTGCACTGTCACAGTCACTCACCTTGCATGGACACAGTCACTCACCTTGCACTGACACAGTCATTCACATGGCACTGTCACAGTCACTCACCTTGCACTGTCACAGTCACTCACCTTGCACTTTCACAGTTACTCACCTTGCACTGTCACAGTCACTCACCTTGCACTGTCACAGTCACTCACCTTGCACTGTCACAGTTACTCACCTTGCACTGTCACAGTTACTCACCTTGCACTGTCACAGTCACTCACCTTGCACTGTCACAGTCACTCACCTTGCACTGTCACAGTCACTCACCTTGCACTATCACAGTCACTTACCTTGCACTATCACAGTCACTCACCTTGCACTGCCACAGTCACTCATCTTGCACTGTCACATTCACTCACCTTGCACTGTCACAGTCACTCACCTTGCACTATCACAGTCACTCACCTTGCACTATCACAGTCACTCACCTTGCACTGCCGCAGTCACTCATCTTGTACTGTCACATTCACTCACCTTGCACTGTCACAGTCACTCACCTTGCACTATCACAGTCACTCACCTTGCACTATCACAGTCACTCACCTTGCACTGTCACAGTCACTCACCTTGCACTGTCACAGTCACTCACCTTGCACTGTCACAGTCACTCACCTTGCACTGTCACTGTGGTCCAGTCTGAGTGGTCACTCTGTCCAATCCAGTTGCCGGCCGTACACCTGTATTTGCCAGAGTGTGTCACCTCAGTAGTTGTCACACTGAGAGAGTCTGTTGTTGTGTTGCTGATGAAGTCACTGTTGTCTTTGCTCCACATGAACCAGGAAGCTGTCGGGTGGCCAGACTCACTCGGGGCACGACAGGTTAATGACACATGTCCACCCACAGGTACTGTGACATCTACCGGGTCAACTGTAGCTTGACCATATGGCTTATCTGAAATTAACAAATTATGAATATACGTGAATGTTTTAAAGTTAAAAAGCTCCAAAGCAAACCATTCAGTATGTTTCCTGTAGTGTGATATCATAATAAAACATAGCTGCCAATGTTTAGACACATTTGGCCAACTGACAGTTGTAGTATATCTTACCAATAATCTGTGCTGTGGGTGGAAATTCCAATCAAATGTCAGCAATAGTCAGCTATTTACTTTAATGCTGTAGTTTGATTTTGTAGGATATGTGCCTAAATAAATCTGTAACTACTGGAATGGTTATTGTTGGTCATGACAATTTAATGTAACATAGTACAATGTTTATAATGTGTCCATGTACTAAGTCATAGTTTTGTGATTTATTTGTAAGAGCTTAAAAACTATCATAAATTTAACATTGTGCAACAAAATTGAAGCTACAAAACTATATATATATATATATATATATATATATATATATATATATATATATATATATATATATATATATAATAAGCCTTGGTCAATGTTTGTTTTCTATGAAAAACAAGACTAAATTACATGCTGTTAACAGGTCCCAACCAGAAATTAACCTTTTCATCATTTAACAAGATAAACATATATTAAATAAGTATACACTGTATATATTTATATTTTAATAAGTATATTTAATTATATTTAAATCTTTAAAGTAATACGTATTAAGATCTGTTCAGTCTGCCATGCCAAGAGTTGGCCTTTCAGGATACCAATCAGTAACACCATTTATAAATGAAATACATTCTCAATGTGCACCATTGTAAAAGTTATATTAATAACTAGGTACATAGTTTGACTTTGGAATATAATTGTATTCTTATTTCAGTGATGTTAATAATACAACCACACTTCATACTTAATCACTAGTTAGTTTTTGTAAACAGGCTAACTTTCTAAGCTTATTTGCTGCTTTTACCAAAATACCAAATCTTCTGATTACCGAAATGTGTAAATGTAAACACTATTAGTGAAGTGTCTGTAACCTACGTCTTTAGCCAAACTGTTTTCTTACCAAAAGGTCTGGCTACCGAGAACACAGTTGTAACTATGTAACTTTACTATAATATCAGCTACTTACACCAGACTTCCAGTGTGACAGACCCAGTGCCGTGTCCCACGTCACTGCCCAGTTGACACGTGTACTCTCCAGCGTCTGTCTTCAAGACTGACCCAATGGTCAGTGATGGTGTCTGGACAGTTCCTCCTGAATACTTGCTGTTAGTGGTCACACTGATGACCTCTTGACCTTTCTTCCACATGACACTTGTCACTGCTGGTCTTGCTTGTGACTGACACTTGATGGTCACAGACTGTCCTTCTTCCACTGGGTCTGGTGTCACCACTGTCACAACTGGCTTATCTACAAGAAAAGTCAAATGCACCAATATTATATTATAATCAGCAGATTTGTGGGAATATTTACCTTTTAATTGTTGAAAATGCAGGTGTTATGTAAACATAATGAAATTGATATTAGTTATATTATATACTACTTATGATTCTTTCAGTATTGCTCAATTCATATTATCTAGTCCAGTTGGGGTTTGTAATTGCATTAGTGTGTCACGTGACGAAATATCGGCCACTAAACATTTCATGAGAGGATGAATAAAAAGCTTAATTTAGCATGGCAATAGAAATAATTCCACTTAGTATGTGCCACAATATAGGCCAGAACATTTCAAAAACCACATCCAGCACATTGCTATTATAGTATATTCAGTATTAATAGGACTGGTTTAGTTATGCATTAATGACAGTACTTTTATTTATCTTGTAACTTTATTTATGTATTATTTTATCAAAGCTGTATAGCTTTCCCTTCTGGGAGAAAGAAATTATTGTATCATATCGAACAGAGCTAAATTAGCTTTCTACATCAAGAACAATGTAAACGACAGGAACCAACTCACCCGGGCTTCATTGGTAGGGTAATTTTTAAATAAAACATTCAGAAATGCATATTTATGTGCATATCAATTCAGGATGTCATGTAGGGATCAATGCAATATTAATGGTCACTTACACTGAATCTGAAGATGAAACTTTGTACTGAAGTCTCCCATCCCAGCCTCATTCTGTGCAGCACAAGAGTAGTGACCATCGTCCACAGTGTGGTTAAGTGAACTTATTGTCAACTTGTTGTCACTGAGTTGGTGGTGACTAGAAGAGTGGAGTACCACGTCTCCTTTCCTCCATGTCACTGGTTTGTTGTAACCTCCAGGATTGCCTTCTGTGACGTCACAAGTCAGTGTCACTGAGCTTCCTTCTGTTGGCTTCTGGGGACTTGTGTGAGTCACAGCTGTACTTGGTGGGTCTGAAACATTGTGTTTAGAGTGGCCAAAATTTACATGGTGAGAAATATGTTTGTTTTAATTAACAATGCATATGGGCTAAAGAGGTGAGGTTACCCCTGGGTAGGTGAGAAAATAACCATGGTGAATTTCAGAAAAATCCATTTAGAGAAAGAGACCTCTCAAAGCACCCAAAGTTTGTGTTAACTCGCCATATGGTGAGAACTAAGAAGTCCATTTGACAGTCATATGTGTTAAATAGCAAACCTAGAAATGTTCGATCCTGTGAACGTTTTTGTTGATTACGAATCGAATCATATCCTAGAACAAATTAAAATTGGTTTGCCAAATGGCAACTTTGCGTGACTCTGATAATTTGCACAAGTCCAAGATGGCCACTGTTCATCTCTAAAAAATTACTTTTGAACCACTTGTCTTAGAATTATGTATAGTTCCTCTTTTTAGGGGTATTTAGGTATGTAGAATCTATTTGTTATGTAAAATTTTCAATTCAAGGTTAACATCAGATGCTGAAGGTCAGGTCAAGTTTAAAGTTGACATCTCGGAGGACAATAAATGGAAATAAACTTCTATGAAATTATATTTTAGTTTATTCTTGAACATAAATAGATAATCTTACAATATTTCATACATTTAATGACAAAAGAGAAATCAGTTTATAATGTAAACTGTTTAAAACACATAGTTTACACAGTGCAAATATCATTACTAATATTGACATTCAGATTTCTCTCAAGATTGAAATTCTTGCATTAAGAAATTAAGTGAGAAAGTCATTGTAGGTATGTTACAACGAATGATCTTAATCAGTGCAGGTAACACCTAATAATTTTTGTAATAATCTTTTACCTATTTCCACTCATCATCCAGATATTCAAGGTTAACAAAACCATCCTCGACTTCTCCATGTCATCCATGGTTTTCATCTACACATTCAACTTCTCATCCTCCAAATCCTTCCCTTCGGCAGTCTACATCTTGACACCCTCCTCGTTTTCAGTTTAAGCCTCTTGTTTGTTGGTATATGATATGCACATAAAATATTCTTTGTTACAGCCTTATACCTTAGTGCTGTACTCTACACTCACAATGAATCACATCACACAGGTAGGTCAGCCTGAGCAATAACATGTGCTGGGACGCCATCCTAGATCTCATACTAGCCAAACTGAGTGATATCGGCTGACTGTTCAGGTGGTGCTTGCTACATCGATGTCCCCCATGACTGACCATATAATGTGATAACAAATGTTTTTGCCATCTCCATCGAATCTGGCTACATCACGCTCACTTCCCCCAGTGCATTATTCTGCGAAATCTTCAGGGAGCAAGGTGTTTAGTGCATTGATCTTGGTTTTGGCATATGGATTATGAGGTCATGTCAGAATTGGTGAGGGCATGCATGCCTTGCTATTGTAGACACTGTGGCCCTAGATCAGTGCAGATAGCGTTGATGCCCAGTACTATCCCATCCCATCCCATCGCTCCTTCTGCACCTAGCACTCGAACTCCTCCCGATACACCCACTAGACAAGTTGGACTAACATGTCTGTCTCATCGCTAAGTGCATGAATTACAAATAGCCAGTCTAGAACCGACATCAATGGCATAGAAGATTGTGGTGATTGTGGTCTGGGATTGTCTGCCTCATCACCAATATGCTCCATAGTAAAAAGTTTCCATCTTCAAGTTCTCTCCTGCATTGAATGTAGACAAACATGTGCCAGATTCCACGTATTGTTCTTGCTTTTCATGATATACATATTGTGTGTATGTTTCCCTTATTATAGGCCGGGAGCCAGGTCCAGGTCTCAGGATGTTTTCTGCTAAGTTTTTTTCACTATCTTTTCTTGTTAATATATAGCATGGGCCATCCCAAGTTTATAATGACCACTCCCAACTCGAGGCCTTTCGCCCTCAGGGGGCCAAAACCCCCCTTTTTGGGGCTACAATTGGGTATATTCAAATATTGTGCCATCGTGACGTCAGAAATAAACATAGAAACACCATATTTAGCAGAAAGCATCTGTAAATATCAGGGAAGGCTACCATATACGATTTAGTGGCTTTCCTCAAACCAATTCCATAACTTGAGCCATTGCGTCCCAAAAATGACGAAAAATCGTCCTCCGCCTGACACGTTCCTATCAGATATTTATATTTACAAGTATTTCGAAATGAATGACATGGACTCCTTTCCAAATAAAAAACTGCCCAAGGCCATTAGCTTCTATTTGTTACCAAGATGACCTCTCTGTCTTGTAAATTGTATCCGCTGTGGGTGAAAAGCCTAACGTACCCCCTAAATCACTGAAATTTCAGTTATCGGATGTTGGGTCTTCTAATGTGCTACCATCTTTAATTTTTTGACAATAACCTTGATCTTTAAGTTGATTTAATGTTTACCAGTATTGTTTAAGTCTATTGTGCCTATTTGAATTATATATAAGGCTAAGGTCAACGATAAAGGTTCAAGGTCAATTGATTTTACCCCCACGCATGGACTGCGTGGGCGCAGAAATCAAGCTATCCAGGTTTGCTTGACCATGTGGCATGTAGTACCTCGTTTTCAAGCCCTGCACATCTAGATGTCGATTCTAGACTTTTTCTCAACATATAATCAAGTATGCGCATGTGTGATTGTGTGTACGTAGTTAACAATGCACGTATTGAAATATTTGTTTATCTGATAAAGCCAAATAATACGGAAAAGAGAGCCTTCGAATGATTTTCCATATATTATTTTATTGTACAGTATACTACAGGTTTGCATAAAAGCAGAGGAACGCAGGCAGACTAATTACAGTTGTATGCAACCCTGGTAGTGAAATCCATCATAAACATCAGATCATAAAACTACAGAGAAATTCTACACCGAACTAAGTACTATTATTTTCATCACGCCGAAAGATGTAACAGGTATATGAAGAATGGGCAGCATCAGCAATGACCATGTAGACATCAATATGCTAAAAACAGGAAACATTACCTTCTCTAAGACACCAAGTGTTTATCAGAAAGACGAATACTACAGAATAGAAGAACGCAAGAATGGTGATAATCTTCATGAAATGAAATACCAAATATACAAAGAACTACATATAGATATTTTCTCAAACACATATAACGTAGTCTCGAAAATGCAACTGAAAGGCTTGGAAAGACATTCGACAAAAAACAACTAAGAGAGCAATATGTGTTTAGATGCAGATACTCAGTAACAGAGTACATCCGTGTCACGTCAAATCCAGGCGTAGAAGACGTGATGATGATTAATTGTCATCGTACTCATCGTTCTCGTCCTCATCATAATCATCAACAGTGTGGATTTCATCTGTGATTTATTTGTCATTTCTATTCTCTTTTAAGATATCAACTAGAACCATCGGAATGACGTCCTCCTCGAACCAAAGTGGTTCCAGTCTTCCTGCTTCTTTGATATGGTCAAGAGGGGACGGTATTTCTGGAAAACGATCAAGAGCCTTGCGCCAGACACAGAAATGGAAATTGATTCTTTTGATGTGCTAGGTGAGAACCCGTCTGCATGGAGGAAATGTGGAGAGATCAATGGAGAGACCAGGCCGAAGGTCGACGTTTGAACCACATATGTTCTTGACTTTGATCTCTCTAGCCACATCAACTTGCTTCACTCGCGGTCCAACCCCATACAAGCAACACGTAAACTCCTTGATGCCATTGACAATATGATCATCATCAAGCGTCCATGTGAAACCCACTGCAACAAATATGTCTATAAACTTTGAGTTCATGCTCAGTAATTCAGCACCAATGAAAGCATGCAAGTACAACATAGCTGCGATGTGTTCTTGGGAATAGTTATCAACCAACTGGCTGATATTGATCAACTTCTCTCCTGTGTCCATAAGAATGTTGACCGTGAACGATTTGGCAAAATAGAGAAGTATAAAGAAGATGTCAGAGTTCTTTACTCTGACCCTGATGGTCTTGATATGAGTTTCTTCATGGCTGGAATAGATCTCTGGTAGATGTTCCACCGATGTCACTCCACCAAGGCAAGCTAGCTTGAATGCTTGTCCCCCTTCGATGAAGATGATTGGCCTTCGAACAATCTCTTCCATCATAGAAGGAGAGCTCCAGTGCTCGAGAAGAAGATGTATAAACGACTTCTTGTTTCCATCATTTGTGAGGAAGGCTTTCCAGACGACAGGTCAATGAAAGTTCAGCCCCTCAACAATGAACCTTTCACAACAGTCTCTCCGATCCCGTTCAGCTGACTTTGGTGAGTGGAGACGATTGAAATAACTGTCTGTACTTAAAAAAAAGTCAGCTGCAGCAGGCAGACTACCGAAGATTCGTTGTGATATCGTTTTTATTGTCGCGGGAACATCTTTCACGTAGAAGGAAGAGTTGCCATCTTGAATGAGGGCGCATTTGTTAGAATTAGGCAGCAGTGCACAGGCGTTATGGACATCTTTGATCAGGTAGTTCATCCCTTGCGCTTTGTTGGTTTTCGCAAGGAACCAACCCATCGATCGTCGCCATTGAATATAGCGTCAGAGTGAGGGGATAGGTCATCAGATCTGAGATGCATACTTGCAGCCCTAGGACTTGCGACTAGACGAAGATCTGAAAGATGAACCCATTTGTAGCCTTGTACTGGATCACCTTCTGATTCGATAAGCTTTTTTCAAATGCGGTGGAGGCCATCGTCTTGAACTTGTTCCTTTTGATAGGGTCGAAAAACGGGACTGTCTTTGTGAGAAGTCAATCCCGCATGAATACTTCTTTTTGTGCTTTGCCATTGTTAAGAGCATTCAGTACATCATGATGTACTTCTTCTGGCATAGCAGCTCCTGAAGACAAGCTGGTCAGTGGTTGATAAATCTTGAGATGAAATGGGTTGGCAAAGCTTTGAAAAGCTTCGACCGTTCGCTTCACCTGATCCTCGGACCGAGAAATTTCATGTGGTCTTAGGTCTCTTTGCTGCCTCTCTGCATCGCTGCCTGTCCGATCAACCATATTCCACATTGCCTCCACAAACTCTCCCTTGGCATGCGCAGTCGAAATGTGACGTTGACTCGCTTCATAATTACTGGTGATACCGCTGATTCCAGCAGAATGTGTACCAGAACCTAATTTAGACTTGAGCCAGTTCATAGTTGTCTTTTCTATTGTTTCGTTAGTGTGGCAGCGATTACCTGGAGTATGCGATCTCGCAACACTGATAGCCCCAGCATGCGGTAGTTTCTCTGAACCAGGGTGCGTTTTTTCAATGTGCTCTAGAAAGTGGCCGTAATATGTGAGAAATCGAGCGTAATTCTGCTGATTTGCGCAGAAAAATAGATCTTGCATGCGGCTTATAGCAGACTTGTACCTGTCGTAGTCATTCGTGTTGATTGCGTTGTTCAATGACAAGACAAGCCACATGCAATCCATGTATTCGAGCCAGAAGCGCTTAGCTTCTCCCAGTTCTCCATTTCTCACTGTTTCTCTGTCTGAACTCCTTGTATTTGGCTATATGACCGGTCACGTCGGCTGAGGACAGAACGTCTGCCACAGAAAACTCATTCGGGCTCAGTTTGTCGAGACAGGCAGTGCCTTGAGGGCTCATGAGCTTCAATGTATTTGTCGCAAAGGGGTCTCCCAAGGGCCTCTAGCATGGACTAGTGTGTGTTCATAGCCCTATCCCAATTCTTCCCTTCGATGACCCCAGACATTGAGCCTAGTTTCGCTTCCAAGGCCACTTCGGTCCATCCACTGCCCACACAGTATATTTTGTCAACACCTTTCAAGTAAGCTCCACAGCAATGGAATATTCTAATTAAGATGGTGTTGGACTTGTACTTTTCAGGTTCACTCCACATCATGGGATAGGCTTTCATGCAAACAGCTAAGTCGAATGTACTGATGGTATACTACTGCCCAGTTTCAGTAGATCCTTCCTGGCTGCACCTCAGACATTGTTGAATGGTTTTCAAGTATGTTATAGGGGCATTAATCATGGGAAAATAACCAACAATCGTGAGGCATTTAGAAAGTTGAACTGAACCTGAAACCCATCCTGATAAGCCAGGGATGATCTGCTCATCGGAATTGATTCGACGAGTGAATACCCAAATTAGGTCGGTATCTGACGATGTCTGGTCTTCGTGGATAGATGTGGTCATGTCAGAACTGTATGATGCCAGCAGAGCTGGTTCAGATCGTTTCCACTCGTAGTAAGATGGCAACTCCTGAACAGTACTGTTGAAAGCTCGCTGTTTCTTCTTAGGTTGGGTGTAAATGTGACAGTCTTGAGTCATTGGTGTTAGTGCTTCGGCATTTGTACAGAAACCTAGATCCTGTAGGTAGATACCAACTGCTGTATGAACAGACCCTGCTCCATACACATCTGAAACCAACTGATCGAAATTGTCCCAATCACTATGGAAAACTTCGATGGCGCGGTAAATGTAATAATATGAAATTGACCAAAATGGTGATTAATAAATTGCATGATATGAAAAACTTGAAAGTGGAATTGTTACCTTGCTTTCGCTTGTTGTAGCATGTAATCTTGCGATCCCCATGAATATCCACAAAGTGATAGCACCAGTCTCCACTATATAGCGTAATTCCGTGGGGGCATTCAGGGGCTTTTACGACCAGGGTATCCTGATTGATTATATTATGACGAGACAAAGTCTAGAACCGACATCTAGATGTGCAAGGCTTCAAAACGAGGTACTACGTGCCACATGTGTCAAGCACAGCTTGATTTCTACACCAATGCAGTCCATGCATGGTGGTAAAATCAATTGACCTTGAACCTTTATCATTGACCTTGACCTTATATATAATTCAAATATGCACAGTAAACTTGAACAACACTGATAAACATTAAATCAACTTAAAGATCAAGGTTATTGTCCAAAACCTAAAGATGGTAGCATATTAGAAGACCCGACATCCGATAAATGAAATTTCAGTGAGTTAGGGGGTACGTTAGGCTTTTCACCAACAGCGGGCACAATTTTCAAGATAGAGAGGTCATCTTCATACCAAATAGAAGCTAATGGCCTTGGGCAGTTGTTTATTTGGAAAAGAGTCCATGTAATTCATTTTGAAATACTTGTAAATATAAATATCTGACATGAACGTGTCAGGCGGAGGAAGATTTTTCGTCATTTTTGGGACGCAATGACTCAAATTATGGAATTGGTTTCAGGAAAGCCACTAAGTCTTACATGGTAGCCTTTCCGTACTATTTCAAGATGCTTTCTGCTAAATATGGTGTTTCTATGTCTATTTCTGTCGTCACTGTGGCACAATATTTGAATATACCCAATTGTAGCCCCAAAAAGGGGGGTTTGGGCCCCCTGAGGGCGAAAGGCCCCGAGTTGGGAGTGGTCATTATAAACTTGCGATGGCCCATGGTATAGGTTAACAAGAAATGATAGTGAAAAAAACTTAGCAGAAAATATCCTGAGACCTGGACCTGGCTCCCGGCCTATTACAAATGCTCTGCCTTATTAGGAGTGATACAGTTTGCCTGCTTGATAGGTCGCAGTAATAATTTTAATAAAATAGGTTCATTTCTTGTAGTATACTTTATAATGACATTCACACATAACTACTTCAGGCAAAAATGTTCCTCAGAAACAAGTGTGAATGCCAATGACAGTAACGATATTTGGACTACATGTTTCATAAAATATATATTATGACGGTTTACTCTTTTTCTCATGAACAAATGTGCCAAATATTGCAAAATTATCCATTTATGCTCATGAATAAACTGAAATATAATTTCATAGAATTTCCCATTTATTGTCCACTGAGGAGGTCAACTTTGACCTTCACCTGACATTCAGCATCTGAACTTGACCTTTAACTGAATATTTAACATCATCAATGGATTCTACTTACCCAAATACCCCTAAAAAGAGCTATTACACATAATTATAAGACAAGTGGTTCAAAAGTATTTTTTAGGATATGACCAGTAGCCATCTTGGATTTATGCAAATTACGAGAGTTGTTCAATGTTGGGCAATCAAGCTGAATTCGTGCTAGGATTCGATGAGTCCAAATCAACTAAAACATTCACTATTGAACACCTGTGACTATCTAAAGGACAAGTTCTTTTATTTGATCACAATGATTGCGAGATTACAAAAACCTTGTAAGCACTGAGGTTTTTCCCTTCAAACAGTTTTCTCTTAAATTTGTACACAGCTGTTTTCTCATCCAACCTCATGGTACAAGCATGCACATATATATATATATATATATATATATATATATATATATATATATATATATATATATATATATATATATACATGTGTATATATGTAATGCCTAAAATAGTTTATATAGAAATTGTTGTGACTGAATTTACATTGTAACTTGTTTTATAAATTAAACTTGTTATAAACGGTACACACCACGATATATGAATCCGACGTGACATAACACATTAATCATGTTTCAACACTTAGTTTGACATTAATGGCATATATGTCAACCCCATGCATTCCTAAGGAGACTGTCATTTCTACATCACTGAAAATGTCATTGACAGAGACGAAGATCTCAGTTACTGACTGTCACCGGAGAAACAAATATTTGTACGATTTAAAACATTTAATGTAACATTTTTTAAAGCGTCAAGTGGAGAGGGGAAGCAGTTTTCTCAGAGAACTTGTTGTGACGTATTAACAGCGAAACAGGCTGTACCTATTCAAATTAGATTAGCATGAGGGACTCATATAAATACAGTACAAATAAATCAGCAAAATACAGACTGGAAATTGTTCCTGTTATGTTTGCTGAAATGCAATGAGCATAATAAAAATACTGAAATTAATGAACCATTATGGTAGAAGATATTGACCTTCATAATAAAAATAACCAAATCAACGGCCACCACTGATTATCATAATACTGAACTAAAAATGACAGGATATGTAACGTTTAGGAAAGATTGAGTATGAAGAAGTGGATATGAAGTTATTTTATATACTAAGGAAAATTAATCCTGGTTTATCAAATAAGATTTTAGAGAGAATAGGATTGCGAAGTAGCTGTTTGCATTCAAAAGTCCAAACATAAGTATTAGAACTCACTGAAAAAGTACAACACTCTACATGAGAAGTGAGCAAACAGGACTGTATTATTATATAAGGACTTTTAGCATTATTATTATTTGGAAACGTTTATAAATGCACCATGAATCTGGATTTAAAACCTGCTCAAAGGTGCTAACAATATAAATAAACTAAATACACAATATATAAGCTAAATCAAAAACATATATGTTAAATAAATATGTTAACTTATAAGTTAAATCAATATGTCAATTCAATAAAATAAATAAGTTGTATATATTACTAAATTAACTTAGTAAATTATATATGCATAACATTTATATTTAATATTAAGATGACAAGCCAATATTAAAACACATTAAATTTCTAACGGACCCGGGGTAGTTAAAAAGGCATAAATAGTCAACTTTATTTAAATGTCATTTCAGCTAGCAATTAACGTAGTGGTGTACTCGCCATGTGGAAGAGATATGTCGTTAGCAATGTCATGAATGTTGCAACTGAATAAACTAGCATCTCTACCAATAGGTGGTTGATTCGTCCACAGTGTTGGTTCTGCCACTGAGAAAGACACTGACTCTACCAGAAATAGCACGATTAACTAGAGCGAAAAATTACATATTGTTAGAAGACAATGAATAGAAGCTAGGAGTTGATGGGGAGGCCATGACGATTCCCACCACTGTAGAGAATACAATCTCTTTGCCACCCTCAACGAAAAGCGGCATTTTTATGATCAACAAGATAACATGAACACCACACAGGGTTGGCTCAGGACACTATCACTGCCCTTCTATCAGTGAATGAGAACAGCACAGCAAGCATTCACTCATATGAGTGAGGTCTATTATGTGCAAGAAAGCTACAGGGAACGTCAATCTGTTTCACAAGCACAAGTCGGAATTGTGAAATTATTGTCAGACATTTGCTGCATACTGGTGTGGGCAACAATAGTAGGTCCAATTGTGTTGCCAGTTTTAATAACATTCTTCCGAGAAACGTTTTTGTGCTAAATATCTAACATATTATATTCTTTATAATGTCTGCATATACAAATAGATTGCAGTGTGCGACGTTTTATTAATCTGTATAAAAGCAACTTTAATCTCAGTTGGCTGTGTCTCTACTCACATTCCACACTGACGGTTTGAAGTTTTAATCAACTGTATATACATGTATAAAGAAAACAATTATAAATACAAACAGCTATAACTATACTCACAAGTCACATGGACAGTCTGACTTGCAGTGGCCCAAACATCAGTTCTGTTTCCATGTCGAGTGACCAGACAATACAACTTTGTGTTGCGGTCATTGCGACTAAAAGACACTTTGTAGGTGGACTGTAGGTGAAAGGTTTTGTTATTCCAGTCGGTAGTTCCTGTCTGCAGTGGGCCTTTGAGTCCTTTCCTCCAGTAGACGTCTGCTTTGGGTTTCACTCGACTCACGTCACAAGTCACCTCCACCTCAGTGTTCTCTGTCACCCTTTGACCAAGGCCAGACACAGACACTCCTTCTGGGTGCACTGAAATAATACCAACATCACGGGTTGTCAAACTAAACTTTTTAGAAAATAAGCCACCAACGCCAGGGTTGTATGTCACATTGTCCTGGTTCTGATAGTCAAAGAAATGGAATTATATGTAATGAATATGTTTGAATATTAACTTAGAAAATATGTGAATACGGTGGACATACCCCGCTAGGCAAAATAACTCATAAACTTAAATAAGAATACAATTCAACAACCATGGATTGAATTTAAATATGTCATTACAGTATGTTCATAAAATATATACATATTCCTATAAGTGTAATGTGTAGTATGCGGTGTTTATTTTGTACTCTCGTGAAAGCTGAGCTGAGTGCATATTCCCTCGTATACTGCGACAGTCGAGCTTCAGGGATAAAACTAATGGATGGTGCAGCTTGTGATTGAGTTGCTGCATGCTCGCAAACAGAGTTCTGCAAAGCACCCCCTTTCGGACTGCCAGTGTTCGTAGTCTTCCAATGGCGATTGCATCATTATAAGACATTCCACGAAATATAATGCATATGGCCCTTTTCTGTATGTTTTCAAGTTGGTTTGTTTGTCTTTGCTTAGGTTCATATGCCACACCTGGCAGGCGTACTCGATGACGGAGTGGACGATTGTGATATATATCTAATTATCTATATATCTTGACAAGATGATGGGGTTCTACTCCTGCTCGCTTGAGCAGGATAATAAACTACAGGCATTGTGAATCGTTTCCAAATTGTGACACCTAGTAGGCAAGTGCAGTTCACTTGTTCAATTTGTCTGTCATTTATCGTTAACAGCAGTATGTGTGGCATTTGTTTCTGGAAGCATATGTGCATTTCCTTTGTCTTGTCACAGTTCAGAGCCATTTTGTTGATGATAGCCCATTGTGCCAATTTGTCTGTTTGAAGCGAGCTGTCAGCACACAGTGAATATGCTTCCCATATTGTGCATTCGTCTATTTTTTCGACATAATCACACGTTGCTCATAGGTCATTTATATGATGCGCAAAACCATTGGTACGAAAATTGTTCCTTGTAGCCCGCCTGGGTTGATAGTGGAGTACTTTGACTTTATGCTGCCAATTTTCACTTGCTGTTTGCCTTAATTGACATAAGGATGATGGACAGTCTAAGTTTTTGAGGACATGTATGACTCAAACCACTGATGCATGATATCAATAACACCCACATATGATCTACAGTGTAAACGTCCATGTATATATCAAGTACGATCAACACGACATCTCTCTTGTTGCCCAGCAACAGCCATGCTGAATTCCCATCAGTGCAGTTTCTGTGCTATGATTCAGCTTGTAGGCTGTCTGAAATTGTTCTTGCAGATTGCTGCAAACGTCGTAATCAATAAGAGACTGCTCAGTCAACTTTAAGACAAAGGACATATTAGAGACAGTGTGATATCTATCACACATTGTCATGGAAACAAAATGAGTGGCCCACATCACATACACATGCAGTGAACTCCCTGAGAAGATAGGACTCGACCAGTGGAGGGGGCAGGTGATATTTATTACATGGTTGTTCCAGCCATCATAACCAACACAGAGTCATTGATGTTACAGACCTGAAAAAAAAGTGCGAATGCAGTGAGGTCTACTCTCCCGTGACAGTTGAATCTGCGGGTGAGCCAGGACAATAGGCCTATCACTGGTCTCCTTCTTGGCAAATGACATTCAACGGAGTGGCGTCTTCAAATGCATTTAACAGATCTAACCAGTGGATGCATGTGTCATAATGCACCGAGAGACGCTGATATCAGAATCTTAGGCATTGAACCCGGAAAGCTTCCTTGTGCATACCAGTGATGACGGAAAACAAGCAATGCCAATGACTAATGTAGCGTCATCTGGCGTAGCCTCACAGATCACACTAACACTGCATTACATAATAAAACCACATTGGAATGGATTCGGTGATAGCTGCATATTGCACGGCATCATGCCCTCACATTGCCCCGTATATCACACCCGCACATCGCACTGGACACAATTACATTCAGTTTCAGGCCTAAGGACATATCAGTCCCCTCAATTTGGACACAATAAGTAGTCCAGCCCATGTGACATCTAGTGTCAAGCCTTTTAACACACAATTGCTTTATTGAGTGATTGTCAGAAACAATATCGAATACAAACACATTAAATATACATACAAATCAGGATAGACAATCAACAATAAGCAGGAAAGAAGCAAACTACTTATAATTCCTTTTTTCAAGTAATAACAAAACATGTATGCCACCTTGGTGCAATTGTGCTGATGCGAACATACCACAGTTAATCAAATAAATGTCATAAAAACATGATGATACATTTTGTCAATTAACTATTAGCCATGCTATTCAAAATTATTCATACATACAATTATATTAAATTATACCAATGTATCCTAAGTGTGCAGTGTTTCTTGTTAATATGTTCTCCAGATGTATTGTTTCATTGCCTTTTTGAATATACTAATAGACGTACAATTATCAATATGATTCTTCATAATAACAGTATTCCATAGTTTTGGACCAACATAAGTAAGTGTATTTTGCTTGATATTAGTTTTGCAATGTGGTATTTTGTAAGCTATATGTTGTCTCATATTGTAGTTGTGTGAGGGTGTGTGCATCATGAACATGTCATTAAATATACTTGGTAATATACCCCTGTTATGTTTGTACATTAATATACAAGTTACATATTTATTCAGTTGATAAATTGTCATAATTTGATGTCCTTTAAATAAAACATATGTATGACTTCTGAATTCAGCATGACTTATTATGCGAATGATTTGTTTCTGCAATATATGAATTTTAGATAAATATATTTTTGGGGCTCTTCCCCATACTATATTACAATAGATAATAAAAGGGTATATGAAGGTATAGTATAAGTTAATCAAAGTTTTTTGTTCACTTTGTTCTTGATTTTCCAGAAAACGCCTATACTCTTAGATATTTTTTACATGTATATTTTATATGTTCATTCCAATTGATTTTATTATCTATTATCACTCCCAGAAATTGGGTATGGCTAACAGTGTCTATTTGAGTCCCATCTATATAAATGTTGTTGATTCTTTTTCTTACACTAGGAATATTGCTAAATGTCATTGTACATGTTTTCTTGATATTTAACGAAAGTTTATTAGCCTTAAGCCACTGTGAAATATTTTGTATTTCAATACTTAAATCGTGTTCCATTTTTGGCAAATCTTTCCCTCGGATAAAAATATTAGTGTCATCTGCATACATTATCGGAAAGGTGATTTGTTACACAGCACTTAAATCATTTATATAGATCAGAAATAATAAGGGTCTTAATATTGATCCTTGTGGCACACCACAAGTTACATTTCTAAGCTCAGAATTGGTTTCACTGATTCTTACTGTTTGTTTCCTACTAGATAGATAACTTTGAAACCATTGGAGGACAGTTCCTCTTATTCCATAATGGTTTAATTTACTTAATAGGATGTCATGGTTCACTGTATCAAATGCTTTGGTGAAATCTAAAAAAAGTCCTATTATGTGTTCTCCTCTGTCCATTGCACTTGTTATTTTATCAATCAATATTGTTAAAGCCATGTAAGTAGAATATCCTTTTTTGAATCCAAATTGATAATTTGACAAAATATTATGTTTATCAATATATTTAGTTAGTCTACTATATACAAGTTTTTCAAATATTTTAGAAAATACTGGTAATACGGAAATTGGTCTATAGTTACTGATTAGTGTAGCATCTCCTTTTTTTTAAATCAGCACTACATTAGCTATTTTTAATTTGTATGGTACGTATCCTTTGTCAAACGATAAATTTATAATGTGGCATAATGGTTCAATCGTGCTAGAGTATGTTTATTTGATGATGTCTGTTTTTATACCATCCCATCCAGGACTGCAGTTTTTTAATTTCTCTATGATTATCCTTATCTCATCTGTGGTTATAGGTGTTAAAAACATTGAGTTTTTATAAATTCCATGAAGATAATCCTCAGGCTTATCTGTAAAGGTTGGAATATCCTTGGTTAATTCTGAACCAATGGTCGTGAAGTATTCATTAAATTTATCAGCTATTAACTGCCTATCTTTTGTTAGAGTGCCATTTATTAAGAATTCTTGGTTTTGCTGTGATGTCGCCTTCTTGCCAATAATTTCTCATATCATTTGCCACATTTTCTTTAGGTCACTCTTATGCTTGTCAAATTCCTTTTGATAATGATAGCGCTCTGCTATTTTAATAAGTTGCGTTAGTTTATTTTTATATCTTTTATAATTGGTTTCATTAAATGCAGTTGGTTTATTTAGAAAATACTTATATAGTTTGTGCTTAGTTTTTATGGAGTTTCTAAGCCCCTTGGTAATCCATGCTTTATGTTTCTCTTTCTTAACCCTTTTTGTGTTTAGGGGGAATGACTTGTTATACACCTGTGAAATGTTCTTAAAAAATTCAGTATAACTTATTTGGGGATCTTTACATGCATAGATATCATTCCAACACGTTGCCTCTATGGTGCTTTTGAATAAGGCTATAGTATGATGAGTATATTTTCTAGTCTCTATTGTAACACAATCTTGTTTATCATTATTTAATGTGGTTAATATAAATATTTGTAAATGGTCAGAAATATCTGAATATAATATTCCTTGAAGTTGATTGTATTCACCAAGAATGTCATTACTATAAATATTATCTATCAATGTGGCTGTGGTTGGTGTAATTCTAGTGGGCTTCGTAATTTGAGGTATTAAACAATTGGAAAACATTGCATCTACATAATCATGAGTTTCCATATGCCATTATGGTGATCATAGTTTAACAGATTTATGTTAAAATCGCCCATTATATAACTTTGTTTGTTTTCAATTCTTAATGTACGTACAATATTTGTTAGTTGTTCTGTAAATGCACTAATGCTTGTATTTGGGGGTCTATACACTATACCGACCAATATTTTTCTTTTATGTTTTCTGTTTTGAGACATAACCGCAACAAAAAGACATTCTATAAGCTCGGTCATAATATTCATATTTGGCTTTTCTACATAATCATAATTGTTGTGAATGTATAACGATACTCCTCCTCCTTTTCTGGAGGGTCTAGTAAGATGAATACTTTTGTATTCTGGAAGTTCATATAAGTCTAAGGTTTCCTCCTTAAGCCACGTTTCTGTTAGACCAATTATCAAAAACTGTATATCGAGCGACAGTAAATAACTGTTCAGTTTATCTATGTCTTCGGTATACTTCGAACATTCAAATGCATTAGAGAAAACCCCTTGACATAGTCATCATTACTTTTTATGATATCATTGAAGTCGTTTTCAAGGTAGTATTTGGTTGTAAGTACATTATTGTTTGTTATACAATTATAATCGGGATCTAAGTCTCTCATATTACGGTTAGTGTTTTCATAATCTGACTCATCATCTGGAGATAATGCAGTTTTAGTTAAATGACTCATTTGGATTATCAAAAGATATATACATACACTTATTTATACAGTTCAATTGATAAACGTGATAGCATTCATTCATATATAGCATCATATAATGCATTGTTGCGTGGTAACTCGCATGTGACAAAAGTGTTAACTGCTTAACAACAAATAAAATGATAATAAAAATTAAGAATAACATAACTAGGCAGGCTAGAGTCCAACGATTGTCCATGGGTTTGGATGGAGCAGAATAACTGTATTGTGTCCATGGGGATGCAATATAATTTTGAGGCAAGCCTTGAATGAAGCTAGGCACACGAAACGAATGGAGGCCACCTAAGGTCAACGTTTCCCGTCGCCCAGCCCCGGGCAGGAGAGGGCAGTGTGACAGCCACCTGGCCGGTGACCTCGAACCGGCAGTTCCGCTGTATTCGTTGACTTGGCAACAGGGTTTGTCGGTACCTCTGTTGGTTTTAACGAAATTTTCATCCCGCTGTCTTCATTGACTATACAGCGCGGTGTTGTAACTCTGCGGGAATCCACTCTGCGATCATCACATACATTTCCTGGTTGATCTGAGATATGTGCTGTTAATTGGACGTTTGCTCTGCGGAACTCCCTCCACGTCACGTATGTTTATTTCTTTTTTGCGACACAATCCAGCTGTAGTAGTATGCTTTGCTCGTTGTATAATGATTTTCGCGTGAGTTGACACCCCGGTGGGTGTTTGCTGCCATCGTTTCTTCTTCGTGCGAGTCACTTTAGCTACGGTTGCATCGGTAAAAGAGGTGTTGATTGCTCGTTGCCTCAGTGTTGGTGAGATGTAATCTAGGTGACGCTAACATATCCTCATGTCCCTTTGAAAGTTTACGTTTTGTTTACACAACTAATGTTGTCTTGTCCTGGGCACGATCGCAGCTTTTGAATGTCGGGCTGTGTACGGTTGGGTCCTATCGGCCGAGGACACTGGGGTGTCCGATGCTGTCCAGGCGCCGGCTGGTTAGCGCTATTTGACGACGGGTTAATTACCGTTTGAACTTCGCCGCGGGGACCCTGCCTTAGAGATACGGTTTAATTACTCCTGGCGGGTGGTAAAGTCTACAGCCGCAGGCTGCGTCGTCCGGGGGCGCCCGGGATGTTTATGCGGTTGTCCAACGCTGTGCTGCTGGCTCTGCTGAGTATAGACTCGGGGTATACATGTGTGTATGCACATGTGTGTCTATGTATATATATATGTATATGTATGTATATATATATATTGTTATGTTTCGCTGTGTCTGTGCAGGCGTGTGTGTATGTGTGTGTATATGTATATATATATATATATATATATATATATATATATATATATATATATATATATATATATATATATATATATATATATATATATATATATGTGTTTGTGTATGTGTATGTATGTGTATATATATATATATATATATATATATATATATATATATGTATATCTATATGTATATATGTATGTATATGTATATACCTGTGTATACATTAGTACGCCCATGTTAACTCCTGGACACGTCCGTGTACACACACACACACCTTTTTTCCCTTGCTTCCCCTACATGCCCCCTGGGGCGTCATTAAGCGGAGGTCAGTTACACTGCTTCGGTCCCTGCCTACGGCTGAACAAGGGCCGTTTCTCTGCCTCGCGCATTTTCCCACTCCGTTTAGTGGGCGCTATTTTGGACCCTCTCTCTTGCGCTTTTCAGTGTCCTGTTCACTTCGTTTTTATTTTACACACCGGGATTAGCAGGATGTCTCGTTTGCACTTTTTCATTTGTATGCATTTGGTTTATATTTTTACGCGCGACGTACGCCGATGTACTTTCAGAGGTGTCGTCTGTTTCGGCTGTGCGTGATTTACCTCATTGCTTGACGCCATGTATATGGCCGTAATATGCTAGGATAACAGAGGTGTCGTCTGTTTCAGCTGTGCGTGATTTACCTCATTGCCTGGCGCCATGTATATGGCCGTAATATGCTAGGAAAACAGAGGTGTCGTCTGTTTCAGCTGTGCGTGATTTACCTCATTGCCTGGAGCCATGTATATGGCCGTCACATGCTAGGTTAACAGAGGTGTCGTCTGTTTCAGCTGTGCGTGATTTACCTCATTGCCTGGCGCCAAGTATATGGCCGTAATATGCTAGGATAACAGAGGTGTCGTCTGTTTCAGCTGTGCGTGATTTACCTCATTGACTGGCGCCAAGTATATGGCCGTAATATGCTAGGATAACAGAGGTGTTGTCTGTTTCAGCTGTGCGTGATTTACCTCACGGCCCTACCTGGCGACAAGTATATTGGCCTTAATTTAATAATAACAATAATAATATAAGCATTTATATAGCACCATTAATCCAAGTTACCTTGTTCGAAGGCGCTGTTACAAGAAATCATAGAAAGATACCCAAAGTTAAAACTCGTTAAAACATGACATGAAATATCTACATTAGTTAAAAAAAAAAAAAAAACACAGAGAGATGTCGTCTGTTTCGGCTGTGCGTTACTTGCCGCCGTGTTTCCTCGGTCTTGCTACTGGCGCCAAGTGGGTTGGCGGTACCTGCGAGTCGTCGTCTGTTTCAGCTGTGTGTGTGTTTTGCCTGCGTCATACACGGGCGGTTCGGCATAGTGCCAAGTGTATTGCCGGATGTCTTTTTCAGCTGTGCGTTCTTTGCCGGCGTGATCCACATATGTCTATCTGGTGCCTATCCTCGTTCACCCAGGCTAGGTGAGGTGGCGGAATTGTCACCTCTCAACTCTGCCTGGGAAATTATGGGCTGCAAGTGTAATCGCCAAAGCGACCCTCTACCAGATTAGGGTAGTTACCCTGATTGCTTCCCAGGCCGTTTTTTCACATAACTAATAGAATAACGACACTCTTTAGCAGTTATTGCTGTATTTTAAAACTATTCAAAACGTAAAACTTATACTACCACGAAAATAAAATTTAAAATGTCCGGTTGTTTCTGTTATGTATTCAGCTGGATTAAACAGTATCCATGACATGGCAGCATGGCTTTTCCTCACACGGATCAATTTTACAGGCCGGCAAAGTCGCCAGAATGTCTTCTCGGCGTAGTTCTGCAGCCGCCCGACAGTCGGTTAAGCGAGACTCCCTGGCGTCATGTATATTGACCAATACATACATGCCAGTTGTTGCGAAGCGTCGTCTGTTTCAGCTGTGTTTGTTTTGCTTACGTATTACACAGTTGCTCTACCTGGCGGGAAGAATATTGACCGCCAGATTCCACTTCACACTCCGTTCACGTTTTTTATCCGGTGCCGGCCGACTTCCGCGCCGGTGTGCGTGTCACATTTGATTGGACGCGTGTTCACATCGTTCGGCCTGTGTTCGCATTGCTTGTTTTTGAACGGTGTTCACTTAGTTTGGGCGCCCGTTGTGGTTGACGTGATTACTTTGATGCATGTCCGATTTGTTTGGGCGGCTCTTATTGTCAGGCACATGGGGTTATCCGACTCTGGGCCACTTGGTTTTGGGTGGTTGCTATTTTCGGGCTCGGCCTATTATGTATAAGCCATGCCCACACTTTCTACGCGCAGGATGTCGTCCGACCGCGGATTTTGTCTATCCCGGTTTGACGTGTTTGGGCGCTTGATGCGGTCTGCTCTTTTCTACGCAGTTGCCCCATTTCTATATTCTGCTTGCCTGTTCTGGGTGGATCGTGTTTATGTGTCTTATTCATTTGTTGTGACGCATGTGCTGGAGGATATAATCACTTTGGATTACTGTCCTTATCTGGGACGTATGTTACGATGTGCCATCGTCTGCTCTAATGATCCGTGTCCACGTGGTTATGCATGGTAGGTGTTTGTTTTCCAACACTGTTCTCATCTTCCATGGCCTTCTTGTTTCGGCGCATGTTATTGGGTGTCTTTTTCCTGTGTTTATATGTCTTTCTCTCGCCTGAGAAAGTGTGAGGTATTATGTGCTTCCGGCTTTGTTCTACGTATTTTGGTGCGTGCTTTGTTTTAACATGATTGATGACCATGGACACTTCCATCTCGTTTAGTTGTTTGTTACGGTTTGGCAGTGTCTATTACTGACCAATATCTACCATCTTTGGGTTCTTGATATGATGTCACATCTTATGTGTGTTTGCTTATTTTACAATTCAATTCTTTTTCATTCATTTTATTTCAAAACACGCAACATTATTCAAAAGCATGCCATCCGATTACTACTCGTAAGCCGCATGAAGTACTATTCAGAACTATGTTTTGAAGAGGAGTAGCCATGAAGTGCAACACTTATGTGTGTCTATCCCTGTGAACCCTTTTCATAAAATTGTTACGTGTCGCTTCTTAGTTTTGATTATCATGATGCGGTTACACCACATATACATACGTGCACACAACACTTGTTAATTTGTCGTTATAATCATGTGTGTTTACGTGGTGTTTGTGCCGATGGGAATTTTCCTGTAATGACCTTTCCTTGGGTGTTTGCGTGTGCGTGGACATTGGGTGGTGTGGCATCATTTGCTTATTCAACTTGTATCTGCGCGTGATATGGTGCGACTTGCTCAGTGCATATGTACCATGTCTGCTCTGTTTCGGAACATGCGGTGGTCTCCTTTGTCTCGCATGCATTGTCATGCTTTCGTGCACGTCTGCATGTGTGAATATGCCGTGTCTGTCTGCTTTGATCTTAATTACAGACGCGTTCCGTTATGTGTGTCGTCGTCTCACGGTTTTGGCTGCATGTACGTGGCCTTCTCTAGGTTTTGTTCAGCCATCTTGTTAGCCTCTGCGTTGTGGTTGTTTATTTATTTGTAGGACTGCCGTGGGTGAGGAGACATTCGTCAGCAGACATTGTGACCTCACTGTACCGGTCACTTATTACCATGCCCCAGCGCATGTTCTCCCATAGGGACACATTGCAGCAGCGACTTTGTCTTTGTGTAGCCTGCGTTTCATCATATGTGCGGAATCTGCTTTGGTATATTTTCTTGTTGCAGCTATGCCGCACGGGAAGTTTGGACGGCTTGGTCAGCCTGCGACAGACTGCCAACGTCCAGGCTGGGAAACTCGGGTAACACCTCGGCTACACCACTGCTTATTGACTTCGCCCGTGACGGTTTGCCGCACTGCTGTGAGCTGGCACTTTCTGTATGTCGATTCCGCGACTCCTTGGCCGGATACACGCGACGCGACGCCACCTGGATGCAGCTGGTACAGGCCACTCTCTACTCCTTACTGCCTGTATCCGGCCGGTGCCGATCACTGACAGTGTCGTTGCCAGCGTATTTGCTGACAAGCCGCCCTTGGACTTCTGCGTTTGTTTGTTTGTTCGTGGTATGACAGCGCTTGTGTGTGTGTGGGGGTCAGTTGCGGATACTTGGCTGACCCGGAAGTATGTCTCGTGTTCGTAACGTCTCCAACATGCACTGTTTGTCTTGTGTACTTTGCTGTGCCTGGGGGGGTAGGCTCCACTGTTCCAGTGGAGGGTGGGGTTGTTTTTCCCCCTTTACGGTTTCTGTCAATGTATACTTTCGCCTAACGCATGTGTTTTCTGTCGATACACTATTACATTGTATCAGTATACATGCAAGTAGCTGATTGTACGATAGGCTTTTTGTTGTACTTGGATGCTTATCATTTACCATAATACTGTATGTCTTTCAAGGTACAATCAGCAGAGCGCACACTAAGTGAGCGCCAGGCAATCCAGTTGTAAATAAAATATCTAGATTGCCATATTACCATTACAAGGTATTTTGTGTCTTATTGATCTACCGTAAACAGAGCCAGCCCCAGCTGTAGTTTATTAGGGGGTATTAAGGGCACACTTACGAGTGGGAAGGGCTCAGGCACGCAAAATTATGAATAGAATGTTCTTTCTCAAAGAAACTTTGTTGAAATAATGTTGCATGATTCTGCTCATAGCAAGTGTCCAATCCACCTGATTGACAAGTGTAGTAGTACTACAGACAGCAGTGTCTAAAATCTGTTCAGGTCATCTTCGCTGTTAACGCTCCCGATTTTCCCCTGCAGATCTTTGATCATGATCCTCCCATCGTATGACCAACAGTCTTGAATTTTGCGTGCTTTCTTCAGCGTTCTTGCTAGATACAGTAGCTTGGATCTTGGTTTAGTGAGGTCCTCCGCAATATACACATTCGGGTGGTTGCCTAGTATTGTTGATATCCATATCTTGGACATCCATGTCATCCATCAGGTTGGTTAGAATCCAATCAAGGTATTCGCCATCCTGTTCCTTAATGCCAGTTACTCGAACTGAGGAGCGTCTACTATACTGTTCCATGTGATCTAATTGGGCATTAACTCGTTTCACATGCTCCTCCAGCTGCTTAATTTTCTCATCCTTGTCACGCAGCGACTTGTCCATAGCGTTCAGTCGTGCAGCGATGGTCTCCGTCACGACTGAAGCAATCCGTTTTGCCAAGCCGGCTACGACATTGTCATCCTGGAGCGCTTCCTTTATTGCATCCACCATGTCATGGTCACTGCTACCGCGAGCAGACCGAAGTTGTTTACCTTGCTTGCCGGTGGCCATTGTTACGCTCTGTGCCGGAGTCGCGCGCGCTGTGCTGATGTTGCGTAATACACTGCAGTGCTGCAGGTGTTCCTTGATACCCCGCTGCCACGCGCTGGTTAATCAGTGTCTAGGCCTGTAGACCTTTTAGTTTTTCTGCCACAAGAGGCCTTCAAATTAGTTTCGAACCGTAGAGACAACTTACTTACTCTCCGCGCATCACAGCACCTGTCACTGCAGTCCCCTATATGAAGTTTCTTAAAATTCGATACTTAAAACATAACTGCTCCTCCGCGTCCCAGACGTTGTCTACCCAACAGCGGCCATCTTGAAAAAAACGTGTCAAGCCTTCAGACATCAGTCCCCTCTCGTTGGACACAGTATGTACTCCATCCCATATGCTACTCCCAAACTACTAATAACTCCACGTGGTTTAGTATCTACAGTCAGTAATGTGCCTAGCCTATTAGCTATGCTCACTGGCATACATGATTATCAGAAGTTATAGGATAAACAGCAAATCAGTCTTTGCTATTTATTAAGTTTTATAATTGTTAATCAATAGTTAACAGTTTTACAAACTGCATAGTCATGAGTCCAAATTATTCACCAAGGCCAAACATATATTAAGTTCAATTGTGCCTAGAATAAAAATGAAAATATTTAATACACTTTTCAAACACAGTATCTTATCTTATTAAGTAAAAAACAATGAACATGAAAATATTATAAACTGATTATATAAAATTTTAAACATTTCTGACTTACCACTGGTATGCAGCTGATTGTCAAAATGTATCAGGTAAATATTGACTTAAGTTAGTGTATTCATTCATTAAGACTCTTCATTAATTTGTTTACTTTTAATCAATAGTTAACAGTTTAACCAACTACACACATCGGTCCAAATGATTTGTGAAGATAAAAAATATATTAAGTTCAATTGTGCCTAGAATTAAATTGACAATATTTTACAAACGTTTCAAACACTGTATCTTATCTTACTGGGTGGTAAAACAAATGTGAAATCATTATCAACTGATTCCATTAAATGTAAAACTTTGCTGACTTACCTGAGAAGATAATACTACACAAATTGATGATAATATTTTGCTGAGTACTCACCATTCACTGTTAGTTCCCTCTGATCATCTTCAGTGTCAACCTCACATCTATAAGTGTCTTCATCTGTCAAACTGGCTGAGTCAATGTAGAGTTTATACACATTTCCATCCAGTTCTCCCTTAAATCTGTCACCCAGGTCATTGACTACAACTTTATTGATGGTTCGTATGTATTTATATTTCAACTGTGTATTCCCTTTGGTCCATGTCAACCTCCAACTAGTGTCATCTTTGTTTATAAGTGTAAATGTGCAAGTCATCAAGGCTCTTTCTCCTTCCCACGCCTCAGGAATGTCCACTCTCACACTGCTGACTCTGGTATCCGCTCTGGTGTACACTGAAAACACAACAATATATGTACATCTTCACAAAGTTGTGCAAGATAATATCACTTGTACTGTACAATCAGTCAACATTGCATTTCTGCAACTTCTTCAAAGTAATGAAATGATCAGGTGCAGAAAGTAAATCATCTGTAGAAGAAAATCTTCTTGAATGTGTTGTATTGTGTTGTTGTAAGTTGTATTTACAGAATACCAGGATCACCTATAGATACATTTTGTGAAACCTTAGAACTTAACTTAAGTGATGTTAAATCTATTAAAACAATATTTGTGTATGGTGACTTTAACATAGATTTATTAAAACATGAGATCCATAATAATACTAAACAATTTCTAGACACAATGTATAGTTTAGGTCTTTATCCGCTAATTGATAAGCCTACCAGGATCACAGATAACTCAACTACACTAATAGATAACATATTCACAAATGAATTATGCTTCAACCTAACTAGTGGTATCAATGACATTAGTGATCATTTACCAATATTTGCATTCTGTGAGTATAACATAAGCAGGTATAATGTAAAGGAATTTCAATTTATCAGAAAGACGAATGAGGATACAATGGAATCATTTTCAAATGAACTGAATCAACAAACCTGGGAAAATGTCCTAAAAACTGATGATGTAATTGAAGCATATGACTCTTTTCTACACATATTTATGGATATATTTAACAAACACTGTCCAGTGGAAAACGTGCCCCAAAAAAGCTTTGAGAATAAAAAAAACCTGGTTCACCAACAGTTTAAAACGTGCTTGTACAAAGAAAAATAGGTTATATAAAGCATTCATTGTACTGAGATCTGCAGAAGCAGAACAAAAATACAAAACGTACAAAAATAAATTTACATCTATATTAAGAACTACAGAAAAAAAACTATTATAGTTCGTTGTTAGAAAAACAAAAAGCAAATATTAAAGAGATCTGGGAAATACTAAATGAAGTAATTAATAAACGCAAAAATAAGCCAACATATCCAAAATATTTTATAAAAAAACAACAAGAGAATTTCAAAGAAAGATGATATTGCAAATGGATTTAATAACTTCTTTACAAATGTTGGCACCAACTTAGCAAAAAATAGCCCCTTACCTAAAAATGATACAACTATTTATGATTACTTAGAAGAAAACATTGAACATACTATATTTCTAGATCCTGTTGATGACCTAGAAATTATTAGAACCGTTAAAAATTTAAAAAATAAAAGATCAACTGATTTCAGTGACATTAGCATGAGCCTGCTTAAGAAAATAATTTCCAAAATAGCTAAGCCATTTGCTCATATTATATGTAATGTTTCATTTAAAACAGCTGTTTCTCCAAACAAAATGAAAATAGCTAAAGATATTCCACTATATAAGTCTGGAGAAAAAAACGTTTTTACAAATTACAGGCCAATATATTTATTACCACAATTCTTTAAAATTCTGGAGAAAGTATATAACAACAGATTGGACAAGTTCCTTAATAAATGTAACATACTCAGTCCAAGTCATTATGGGTTTAGATCTAGCATGTCAACAACTGAGGCTCTTTTAGATTTGGTAGAAGAAATTACAACTTCATTAGAAAAAAATAAGTACACTGTTGGAGTATTTATTGACCTAAAAAGGCCTTTGATACTGTTGATCATGATATACTGTGTAAAAAAATGCATTTCTATGGTTTGCGTGGTGTCGCACAGGAATGGATTCAGAGTTATTTAGAAAATAAAAAACAGTTTGTCAGTTTTAATAACTGTTATTCAGTAATACTAAATGTGTCGTGTGGTGTCCCTCAGGGTTCCATTTTGGGACCAAAATTATGTATCATGTATATTAATGACATCTGTAAAGTCTCACAAGTGTTCAAGTATATTTTATTTGCTGATGATATAAATCTATTATGTTGTTCGGATGATAAATGGTGGTTTAGAACAACTGCAGACATGGTTTTCTGTTAATAGATTGTCTCTTAATATATCAAAAACAAATTACATGATTTTTGGTCATCGCAGAAAAACTGCAGATATTTGTGTTAGAATAAATAAGGAGAAAATCAATATAATAAATTCCACAACATTTTTAGGTGTAGTAATTGATTACAAATTAAACTGGAAAAGTCACATTTTATCAGTAAGATCTAAACTGTCAAAATGCTATGCTATTATGTATAGAGCCAGTTCCTTGATTAACAAACATGGTATGCATATTTTGTACTATTCTCTTTTCATGCCTTATATTGTGTATTGTGCTGAAGCATGGGGTAACACGTACGCTACAAACATTCATTGTTTAGTTTTTACTACAGAAAAGGGTTATAAGATTAATTTGTGGTGCCAAAAGACTTTACTCTTTCACAATGTATATATTCTTAAATTACCAGATCTTGTAAAGCTAAAAACTGCTATAATTATGTTTAAGGCATATCGTTATATGGCCACTTGTCACGAAACGTCGACAAACAGGTGTTCGGTCCCTACTGCCTTCAATATAGTCATTATAATACTGGAAGTAGGTTGTCCATCTTTCCATTGCGGAGAGCTTCCAGTGGATACCTAGTTTTGTATATCTATGATGAAAACTAATACCTACCATTGCAGATTATGTGTCATATTTTGGGTATTTTTGTGTAACTTATTACTAATTGTTTCTTTAAATTGTGTTTTATAGGTACACAACAGTATTAAGGCATCCAGTTAGAATAGAGTTATGATGATCTATGTTTTGTGGATGTAGGAACACTAAAATTAATGTATTTGACATAGATCCTGGATTGTGGGTATCATTTTTATGATGGGGAAGTTTTGTGAAACCATGGGTATGCACTCATTCATATGGACCAATCTAGAAAAGAATACAACTATATGACAGGTTTATCAGGTGAACATTACGTAACATACTTACGCATTTGTGTCAACCCTGTTTTAAATTGGAAACAATATTAATAAATGAAACATTTGGATAAAACTGATTTGGGGTAGGTTTGAGTGAACCCGTGAGTATGCTCTTTGATTATTCATTCCAGATATGTATAGATTAGTAACACATATTAAAACCAGATGATTGTCGAACTATTCCCGTATTATAGGCCAAATCTTATATCTGTAGATGTATTACCCTTTTATTTATGACAATTTCCCTCAAATATGAAGCCGAGAGAATGCTGAAGCCGTGAGTATGCATTAACAGTCATTCATGATGTGGGCCTGTGGCGTTGTCTATTGTTTTGTACTGGTACTAAAGACTGCCAACACACCAACAAGAGATACAGCGACCACGATGCACTGCAAGAAAATGTAAGTAACTTTCTTTGCCTAACAACTCAACAAGTTTTGCGAAATCATGTGAAATTAATAAACACTTAAGTATATGTTAAGCGCATGTTCAGTATTTTATATGGACATTAGTGTGCAATATGCTGATATTCATGTAGGAGGGGTGTGTCATTACAACCGTCCGCGATAATAAAGCAGATTAGGCGTTTTATTTTGGTTTAAACTGGCATAGACAAGACGCATACTCATGGCTTCATGCATACTCATGGCTTCATTCATTTATGGGATCCAAACTTAGATAGATTATTACTTACCTAATATATATTTTGACAATGTTAATGAAAGGATTGACGGAGGACACATATAAGCTACTTTCCTGAAACAACTCAATTACTGCATGCTATTTCTTTCAACCCTCACTTTAATAAATATGTCCAAGTGAACTTAAAATTACTCGACTAATGCCAAAAATGAAAGTATCGGTGGCAAATCAACATGACAAACGTGCACAATGATTAGCACTCTACCATTAACCTTTATTTGATTTTGATTTCTTATATAGTCACTGATGAATCGATGCATACTCATGGTTCCATGCATACTCATGGCTTCACCCGTTAAGGGACTTTAACTCAGGCAGATTGTTACCTATATCTACTACTTTTATATATATATTACTACTATAAGGATTGATGCTAAATCAACATGCCACACATGTATGTACACTGATCACAACTATAGGATAAGTGTCTATTTGATTTCAAAATTGTACATAGTCACAGAAGAATTAATGCATACTCATGGCTTCTGCACAATTTCATCGCCACAAAGAGGCATGAACCTAACGTGAGGTTTTTACCCTTTTATTGCAGACTATGCCAACCAAACGTGTGAAAACTGCAGCTGGAAAGGAAAAGGATAGGTTGAGAACCCAGAGATATCGGGATGAATATTCAGCAGATCCGGAGTACCAGACAATTCATTTCTGTAGCCCTTTATTTACATGCCTTTTGCTTAAGCGTCCCTTTTTGCACAGAGGCAAAGGTTGCTGCAGCAGCAAGAGTCAATATAGGTGTAGCTGAGGTGCGACAGTTCGGGAGACTGGCAGGTCAGCAGCCAGACCCAGCCCCAATGGGGACCCCGAGACGTAGGCAAGTGAAAGCGAGTGACCTGGGATTATCAACCTCAAGGTACATTAATATGATTCCTCATATTATAACCGTTGTAACCATCATACACTTTCATAACATTTCTAATTATTTTATTTTAAGAGCTTACCATCTTATTTTGCTATTTATATGTGTGTAACCTTCAACATAGTACACTAAAAAAACACAATTCATAAATGTGTAGAACATAATGTGTTCAATAACTAATACTTCGTTTCTCATCTTTCATGAATGCAAATTCCAATACTTTAAACATTCCATTAAATTAACTGTATATATAACTGGATGGTTTCCTTGGTTTATTTTCAGTATGATTGTAAAGATGCCCTTTAGCAAACTGCCAAAGACCCGTCAGCTGAAGAGGGCACTTAAAAATTATCAGAAGGAGGTGACATCACTGCGAAAAGAGCTTCGGAAGACACCACCCACCGATTTGCGTTCCACAGCCATACCATTTCCTCATCGGGCAGCCATTGAGATTCTAACATCAGTCAATGTTACACCAAATGCAGGCCGTGTCCGAGCCTTGCTTCCACTAACAGAGACAACTTCATGTGTACGCAAGGCTCCATTCCATGTGAAGAAAACTTTGTTCAAAGCAAAGCTAGGTGCCCGTGGATACTCAAAGTTGATGAGATACACAATTGCCATGTCGCGTGATTACACATCTAACTCCAAGAAGAGGACATCCGTGAGAGCCTCACTCGCCAGATCTCAACAGACCATGGTTGTCGAGTATCTGAAAAGGCCGAGTAACAGCAATGAGTTGCCATCTAAAAAGAATCAGGTACGAGGAAATGGGGTGTTTGGGCTGCCTGACACCAGGCAGAAGCTGCACCGCAAGTTCGGGATGGATCACCAAGGCATCAAGATCTCATTGTCGGTCTTCTGTCTGGCATGACCAAAATTCATTCACGTAATTAAGTACACCGCCCGTCGTCAGTGCTTATGCCAAAACCATGCAAACGTGGCCCTGATGGTTGATGCAGTGAGTGTCCTTCCGAAATCACCAGCACTCCTAGTTCAGCTGGAAGATCCGAGAAAAACTAGATGGCATGTCGTGTGCAGAAGTCCGCTACAAAAACTGGCATAGAACACATGTGATGCAGAGAGAGCCAGTGAAAGAGAGAGAGAGAGAGAGAGAGAGAGAGAGAAAGAAAGAAAGAAAGACAGAGAGAGATAGATGAGCAAGATATGGAAGAGGATACACAGAAAGAGGTCGTGCAGAACAGGGAAGGGAAAGTGGATGATTATATATTGGTGAAGTTCATGCCACTTAAATCAAAACACTCCAAGCACTATGTTAGAAAGATCATTGAGCCAGAAACAGATGACGAAGATGATGAGCTCATTGTTTCATTTTATCATCAGTCTCGAAAGATGCCAGGGAAATGTGTTACACCAGTAGTTAAGGATATTGCTCCTATAAACAAAACTGACATTGTCATGTTTCTGCCTCAGCCAGAAAGTGTGGGTGGAACTAAAAGGGTTGCAGCATGTTTTCACTTTGATGTGTAGCTTGAAAAATACAACTGCCAGTAGGCCATAGGAAGCAGAAAATGTTCGCTTAACATTTGAGATCAATTCTCCGAAGTAACATTAACAACATTTACATATCACAGGCAGTAGCCAATAAAATGGATAAAGAAAACTAATGTAAGACCTAATTATGAAGGTTCAATGAATTGGCTCAATTACCCCCATTGTTTGTTCAATGAGCCAATACAATTGTATTTCATCAATCAGATACGTGTTTTTTATTTCTTCATACGTTCTTCTATTTATGTACATCAAAAAAATGTTTTGGTTGTTAGCAATTTTTCAAGATGAAGGCGTGAGTATGCATGAAGCCAAGAGTATGCATATTTTCCTTAGTTCCTAGGTGCATTGCTTGAAGCTATTCAAGCCTTATCATAGAGCTGCATTACTTATGCACATATTCCATAGCGTTTGTATAGCTACAAGTACATGTATCCCATTTCTAAAACATTTTTGTTAATAATCTACCAGAAAGTTTGAAACCGTGACTCTGAGTATGCCATCATATCCTAGTACTAAAACATTTTTTAGAAAATAACCACATGAATCGTCACAGCAGAGAGTTCAGATTGCTGAATAAACATATAAATGCTTAGTAATACGTTGGGGCAAATCAGGGTTCTCATTTCTAAGTTACGCTGTTTTAGAGGTAAATAACAAAAATAGATGTATATGAAACCATGGATATGCATAATTAAATCACCTCCAACTTTAAATATAATTGTTCTGTGTCGATAAGCCATACCTTTTTGGAATCGCACACTCTTCTAGAAACCTAGGGATGTATTCTATAAATGAACCATATATGGACCTGGTAGAGGTATTAACTGACAGAAGGTCATGTCTATGAAAAGGAATATATTTTTAGTGCACAAACTACTTTAATGCTATACCTTAAAGTTAAAAACATTAGAATACATGTTTATTATTGAATCTCTAGCACGTATATGTATTGCACATATATAAAATATGTTATATAGCAGGCAAATTAGATATTACATAGCAATAAGATCTCTTTCAGTATAGTGAATAACGTGCATACTCACGGTTTCAGATAGTTAGTAGATGTACTTTTAAAACATTGTCAAAGTTTCAATTTTCATAGTTAAGGTACCCAAATTCTTCCACGATTTGCTCAATATATACTCTATAAGTTTCCAAAAGCCAGTAATCATAGCATAACGTTTAAAAACCACCTCTCTAAACTCCATTTGTCGACGATTCGTGACAACTGGCCATATACTGTACATATATAAAATATGCTATATAGCAGGCAAATCATTAATGTGAATATGATGATAGAACTTTAACGTTATTAAAATGATACAAAAGAAAGATTAATATGTGTCCACTTACCTGGAAGAGATGTCCATACAATGCATGTAAAGACACATGTCGATCTAACCGTAAGGATCAACAACCGATAATCCATGACTGACAGCGACTCTCAACTAGCTATAGGTCTAGTTCTAAGGCGACATTTACTTCCGCGTTATGGTTTATGTTGACGCCGCTGTTGTCACTACATGTTACAACATTTGTCCGTAGCGTGGCGCCACTTCTGATTACTCGCAACCACTGACCTCTTTATATAATATAATATAATAATAAGGTTTATTTCAGACAAGACGTCCATATATGTATACATAAAATACAATAAAAAAAATAGAAAAGTACAATACATATAATACAATCAAAGCAATGAGATCAACGTAAAAATATATGTGTAAAATTAAAAAAGTTATGTCTAAATATATGAGGAAATGAATAATTAATTGATGGTCTGGTGCTAATTCTAAAATAAATAAATGCCTTAATGTTATGCTATTTATAATAGTTATGTTGTAAAAATAAATATTAAAAAAAATTGATTCAAAAATAAATACAATACTAATGACATGTGTACAATAACGACCTCCAGTATGAGTACATATGGCTCTTAAAATGAATATCGGTATGAAGGGAATTAATAAAAAGGATATTATCTGACTGATGAAGACGACATAAAAGACTGAATATTGATGAACGAATGCGTTCATTGAAGGATTTAATATAGTTGGTGGCAAACATAAAACTTGCACTACATCTTGAGGGTAAGTTTAGTAATATTCTGAGGCTATTATTGTATGCGACAGTAATGCTTTTGAGGCTATATTTTTTGAATTTGCACCAAAGACTAGAAGTATACATAGGAGCACAGTATGCTTGAAATAAAATATGTTGGTGGAAATATTACAAAGACAAAATGTTCGAGCTAATACATTGGCTTGGGCATAAAGACATCTTTTTCGTCTGGCTATGTCGTCATCATCAGTCAGGTTATTGTTGATTATATGACCAAGATATTTACATTTTGTAGTATAAGGTAATGGATGGTTATCGAGATGGATACAATGAAAATGTTTCCTGTCCTGGGGTTTGTTGTCAATAACCACACAAAAGGACTTCTTGGCAGTATAAGTAATATTGAACAATTCGCCATACTTGGCACAACAATCAGTAAGTTTTCTCAAACCAGCAACACTGTTATTAGAGGAAGCAGACTTTCGAGCAGTGAGACGATGAAGTTAAACCTGTGGACTGATAGTCAGGAGGAATATACAGAATATGGCCCGGAGGGTGGAAATGTTGTACAGACTTTTTTTGACGGTTGATATGAGTTAATTATGGTCTCGGGTCATAATATCCGGAGGGTGTGCAAAATTTCGTTCAGTGGTATATGTGTAAATTCAGGATGGCCACCATCGCCGACCATTATCATTAAATGGTCATAACTCGGTCAATTCTTGTGCTAGAGTTGTGATTTTGGGCTCTATACCTAGGTTTTGAGGCACCTGGAATCGAATGGAAGGGTTATTGATGTGATTTGACAGCTGCGTCACCATATAAATCCACTATGGCGGCTAAAACGTCCAAAATGACCTGCTAGATATAGGGCTCGGAAATGGAAATTTTAATTCAAATTCCATTCGTTCAAACAGTTAACTTTATTTACATTTATTTTACATTACATTTACATTTATTTTGTCTGATTCAACCGATTCCTCGTCCGATTGATTTCGTGTAAGAGGGTTCTTATATGCCTCTCCACCCTCGCACAGACAAAACACTGTGCATCCTACATTGGAGCAGCAGCAACCTGCAGTTAGACACCCAAACGTCTTGCAATTGTAGTTAATTAGCTTGCGTATACCTGCATGTGCAGATAGTGTGCCTGCTGGCACTGTTCGTGGTAGCAGAATGCCCCGGTGGTCGAGTTCCCAGCCATGACTTGTTGGGTACATTGTCGGTGGTGATTCGAGAAATGCTGCTTTCCGTGTTACGACTTGCAGGTGACATCAGTTAATGTTTACGACGAACGCGTCATTGGTTGGTGGAAGGGAGCAGAGTTTAAGCGATGCTGTTCCACTCTTCCCTGTTTTGAGCGCCACATCTTGCCCCTCCATTCGGTCATGGATGTGCACGGCTCTGCTACCTTGCCGTATGCCGCACATATGAACTTAGTGGCCTGAGCTTGCACTGATTTCATATCAGTCTTCACATCACTAACTTTAGAGAGGAATATTTTTCTTTTCTTGGCAATTCTGATAATAGTTGCCTAGCCAATGCCATGCAATGAAGCTAAAATATCTGCTCCGGAGATCCCATTGATGAATTGCCAGAAGATCATTTGCTATGTCGCTGAGTGCTGTTGCAGTGGCATCGATGTCGATACCTGCTCGCTCCTTCACTAGTGATGTCATGATCATTGGAGCAGAGTTCACACCTCTACACTTAATGAATGTGGTAGATGTGCACACATATATTGTTAAAGTTGATCTCCCGTGATCTTGCAAGTAGACCAGTGACACGTGGATCAATCAGTTCACGTGTTTCTTCTTCACACCAATGGTGACAACTAGTTTTCCGAGAGGGTCATAGAAACATCCTGGCCAACCAGCCTTGAAGTTGCTCATCGTTGTCCAAGACTGACGGCATCATCCGCATTCACGTCAGGGTGAGCGATTTGTCCAGTAACGATGTTCATCAGTGCACCATCCTGGTGTGAGTCATCGTCTAAAGGATTAATACAGACGTCGAGCGTGTTGCGTAGGCTCGTGGAACAGTATGTCTATGGTGTCTTTGTAGAGCTGCTGGTCAGCTCTGAAGATTAGTACGGCCTCGCCTGCACCTCTGGCAAGTGACAGGCCCCTTTCGATTGCGGTTATGTGGTATCAGGGTGAGCAGGGGATCGGTCAATAAGTGGTAGTAAGGCGACTTCGGTATGTGGTTGAGGGAGCATGCCGGCTTGGCGACACAGTCTAGTGGTGTAGCCGTTGTATTCAGGACACTTTGAATTCGTACGTATGTCCTGCAAGAATGCAAATTCATTCTCCAATCCTCGATGTTTAGTGATTGCTTGGGAAACTAATAGCGATAGAGAAGGTATGTGGTGGACAGTTTGTTATGGGGGCATCAGGGGCTTCTTGGGTTCACTGTACGTCTCTTGCTGCACATCATACTTAACCGGCTTTGAACGATCTTGCATAGGTTGTCGTTTGACGTTGATAGGGCAACATTGTAACAGGGACAGTGTGGTCCCAACCAACATACCTCCAAGTAGCATTAAGGGAACAAAATCTTGATCTCTGAGTTGTCCAAATACTTTGTGTGCTGCTCATACGATGAAGTTCGGCTGTTTCGGTACTCAGCAGCTTTCCATGTTGCACAGAATTATGACGAAGTCGGGTTTGGGGTGTGTGATCTTGACATCGTAAAGCACTGCATCTATGTAATTGTGATGCTGAAATATTGTCACCCAATTTCAAGCGGTATTTCCACTGTCTTGCTAGAAAAGCAGAAATGCATGAAAACCATCAAACGACAACCTATGCAAGATCGTTCAAAGCCGGTTAAGTACGATGTGCAGCAAGAGACGTACAGTGGACCCAAGAAGCACCTGATGCCCCCATAACAAACTGTCCACCACATACCTTCTCTATCGCTATTAGTTTCCCAAGCAATCACTAAACATCGAGGATTGGAGAATGAATTTGCATTCTTGCAGGACATACGTACGAATTCAAAGTGTCCTGAATACAACGGCTACACCACTAGACTGTGTCGCCAAGCCGGCATGCTCCCTCAACCACATACCGAAGTCGCCTTACTACCACTTATTGGCCGATCCCTTGCTCACCCTGATACCATCATAACCGCAATCGAGAGTGGCCTGTCACTTGCCAGAGGTGCAGGCGAGGCCGTACTAATCTTCAGAGCTGACCAGCAGCTCTACAAAGACACCATAGACATACTGTTCCACGAGCCTACGCAACACGCTCGACGTCTGTATTAATCCTTTAGACGATGACTCACACCAGGATGGTGCACTGATGAACATCGTTACTGGACAAATCGCTCACCCTGACGTGAATGCGGATGATGCCGTCAGTCTTGGACAACGATGAGCAACTTCAAGGCTGGTTGGCCAGGATGTTTCTATGACCCTCTCGGAAAACTAGTTGTCACCATTGGTGTGAAGAAGAAACACGTGAACTGATTGATCCACGTGTCACTGGTCTACTTGCAAGATCACGGGAGATCAACTTTAACAATATATGTGTGCACATCTACCACATTCATTAAGTGTAGAGGTGTGAACTCTGCTCCAATGATCATGACATCACTAGTGAAGGAGCGAGCAGGTATCGACATCGATGCCACTGCAACAGCACTCAGCGAGCGACATAGCAAATGATCTTCTGGCAATTCATCAATGGGATCTCCGGAGCAGATATTTTAGCTTCATTGCATGGCATTGGCTAGGCAACTATTATCAGAATTGCCAAGAAGGGAAAAATATTCCTCTCTAAAGTTAGTGATGTGAAGACTGATATGAAATCAGTGCAAGCTCAGGCCACTAAGTTCATATGTGCGGCATACGGCAAGGTAGCAGAGCCGTGCACATCCATGACCGAATGGAGGGGCAAGATGTGGCGCTCAAAACAGGGAAGAGTGGAACAGCATCGCTTAAACTCTGCTCCCTTCCACCAACCAATGACGCGTTCGTCGTAAACATTAACTGATGTCACCTGCAAGTCGTAACACGGAAAGCAGCATTTCTCGAATCACCACCGACAATGTACCCAACAAGTCGACCACCAGGGCATTCTGCTACCACGAACAGTGCCAGCAGGCACACTATCTGCACATGCAGGTATACGCAAGCTAATTAACTACAATTGCAAGACGTTTGGGTGTCTAACTGCAGGTTGCTGCTGCTCCAATGTAGGATGCACAGTGTTTTGTCTGTGCGAGGGTGGAGAGGCATATAAGAACCCTCTTACACGAAATCAATCGGACGAGGAATCGGTTGAATCAGACAAAATAAATGTAAATGTAATGTAAAATAAATGTAAATAAAGTTAACTGTTTGAACGAATGGAATTTGAATAAAAATTTCCATTTCCGAGCCCTATATCTAGCAGGTCATTTTGGACGTTTTAGCCGCCATAGTGGATTTATATGGTGACGCAGCTGTCAAATCACATCAATAACCCTTCCATTCGATTCCAGGTGCCTCAAAACCTAGGTATAGAGCCCAAAATCACAACTCTAGCACAAGTATTGACCGAGTTATGACCATTTAATGATAATGGTCGGCGATGGTGGCCATCCTGGATTTACACATATACCACTGAACGAAATTTTGCACACCCTCCGGATATTATGACCCGAGACCATAATTAACTCATATCAACCGTCAAAAAAGTCTGTACAACATTTCCACCCTCCGGGCCATATTCTGTATATTCCTCCTGACTATCAGTCCACAGGTTTAACTTCATCGTCTCACTGCTCGAAAGTCTGCTTCCTCTAATAAAATTTCTACAAGCCAAGCTATGTGATTTCGTGGATACAGCAAAGGAAGCAGTCCCTGCCGTCTCCCAGCTGCAACAAGAGAGGGGAGATCCAGAGATATGGAATACATTGTATGAAGGCGCTGTAGAACTGGCAGCGAAATTCGAGGTTCAACAGAGCGAGCTGTTTTGGAAAACAAAGACACCGCGAAAATGTTCCGGCTGACACCCCTTGTCAGTACTGGAAGAGGGTGATCTACTACCTATACCATTCATAGCCCACTTGCTGCAGGAAACACGACTGTTAGTCCGGGATCAGAGAGGGTTAACCCTGCATTGTTGTATTAAGTTTTTTACTGTTGATTTTGGTATCCAAGGGTCTCTATTTTTAGAAACTGCCTGATGACATGTTGTCACCCTTGAACAATTTGAGAAATTCAAGATGGCGTCCAAAATGGCCGCCATTACATATAAATGACCATAACTCCCTACCTATTCACCCTAGGAAGGTGATTTTTGTCTCTATACCTAGGTTTTAGGGGTCAAGCCATCCATTAGAACTAAGTATTATGTTAATATCGTATTACGTAATGGTCATTTCCAAGATGGCTGCCAAAATGGCCGCCATAACACTAAAACTGGCATATCTCCTTAACTATTTACTCCAAATTAGTCGTGAAGGTGTCTATCACTGGGTATTTTGGAGACACATCTATCTGTATCTGATCAAAGTTCATATACTGATGATGTCATTTAGAAATCCAAGATGGCTGCCAGTTTACAAGCACTGGTATCTCTTCTTTACTATTCAATATTCGACCACATGTGTTATATTATTTTAAATCTGAATTCTCACATAGAATATTAAAAGCATATGATACCATTCATATTTAACCAATCTGGTCGCTAACTACATTGACTATATCACTGGGACGTGCCGCAGAATTTAAACGATGAATGCAAGTGTCGAGTTTTTGTCTGGTTCCATCTCGGTCTGTCTTGTCTTCAGCGATCCTGGCTTTTGCCTCTTCTTTGAGCGTTGTCACCACCTTGCTTTGAGTGTCCTCATCCGTCATGTCATCCAGATCAGATTCCAACCTGCTGCATTCATGCAGACTAAAGGCCAATACCTTCAGTGTTTCTGGCTTAAGCGTGATGCCAACTATCCCCCCAGGAGCATGCCCATACCGCATTAAGGTCGTCTCAATCATCATATCGCTCCAGATGCCATTCCATAAGCCAGCAGAATGGTGCATGACAAGCTCACCCTTCATGAAGTGTGACAACACAACACAACCCATATCTCGCATAGTTCACATACCCCGCAGCAAAGAAGTATGGTAGCATTTGCATTTAAGCAGTCACCTTCGCACTCAACTCGTACGAACATCATGGTGACCAGTATAGGTTTTATCAAGACATCGACCCAACGTTTGGTAGTTTGACTCTTGCTGGTTTCGGTTTCGAGAATTTGCATGAGGTCACCACTGCAATGTAGTGGTTTATCCTGAATGAGTCCGCAAAGTGCCTCTTCAGCTACTATTCGTAATGCTCTGACGTTCTGGGGAAAGTTTTTTCCAATGAGCATTTTCGACACACCGCCAAACACAGGGGACATTATATCTGACAGACCGGTATCAGCCATCAGTGTTCCGATACATCCAATGAAGCTCATTAGAGAGTGCATCCCTCCCAACCGTGGAATAACATGAGAGAACCTTTCTGGATAAGTTCACTGAACTTCTAGAGCGATCCTGTACTGCTGCAGATCACAAGTAAAAACTACGAACTGTTGCCAGATATTGCGTGTGTAGACCTGTGCAAAGGCCATTGATGTCATCATGGCATGTGGGTGTGACGGGATCATGTCTATTAAGTAAACAGCCTTCGTCTTTGGTTGTGTTGAATGACCCTGTCGACGCGCAACCTTAGTATGGTACCCATTGTATTCAGGACAATCTAGTGTGTTGTTCATGTCTTGAAGGAACGCGAATTCCATCTCACTGGCTCTTCCCTTTGAAATGATTTGTTGTGCCAGCATACGCAGGGGCCGAACTGATCGCTTGGGGGTGTTCTGTGGCATCGGAGGCTTCTTGGGACCATTATATCTCTCTATCTCAACGTCATACTGGAGTCACTCAATCATCTCTTCCTTTTTCACACGCCTAATGGTGAATTATTGGACTGTTTCACTACTGTTACTATCTGGTTTTGTGAGCAGCAAGGGAAGGGAATGGGTGGATGACTTTCCGTCTGGAGACGATATGTCAGTATCAAAATTGTCAACAATAACCTGAACCAAGCTAGAACTTGAAGTTGATAGGCCTGTTAGTGAAGGTTCCATGGTTGTTGCTTTGGCAGCTGAATGTTTAAAACGCCGTACGTCATCGTAGGTACATGTAACACCATACTTTTGTAACACTTTGATAAGGCTTTTTGATCTCCTCATCTTGATGCCAAGAGTAATGTGCAAACTAGTGGGATGGTTTTTCATCACCCTAGTTACCGTTAAACCAATGCGAAGAGCAGGTGGTGGCCTGTCTAGGTTAGGAGACAGTTTCCCTAAACGTTTCACCAAAGTGTCATTCACAGTCTCTCTACATTTCTGTCGTTTAGCCCTAGTATCATAACAATCTTTATATAATGTTATTAGTTTGACCTCATGCCTGATGACTTTGCATAGTTTGTTGATTGTTACATCAATGTCGTCGTTCTCGTCTTGAACCAGTCGCATAGATTTTGCAGCTATAGATCGCAAGCTAACAATGTCTGCTAATCCCGGAGACTTTAAAACCACCAACTCATCTCTGAAGCGTTCGCTTGGGTTTGGGACAATTAAACAATGTGTCAGTCGATCACCCCCGAATTCTTTGTATGCTTCATGCAACACAACTGAATTCAGGAAGCCGG